>WBNM01026093.1:12014-75031 GCA_013399055.1 Ramphastos sulfuratus
TGACCCCTGAGGGACGCCACTTGTCACTGGTCTACAGGTGGACATTGTGCCATTGATCACCACTCTCTGTGTGTGACCATCCAGCCAATTCCTTATCCAGTGAGTAGTCCACCCATCGAGTCCATGTTTTTCCAGCTTGGTGACCGGGACGCCACATGGGACAGAGTCAAATGCCTTACTCAGGTCCAGGTAGATGACATCAGTTGCCCTTCCCTTGTCCACTGTCGCTGTGACTTCATCATAAAAACCCATTAAATTTGTCAGGCAAGATCTGAATTAGGTCTCCCTGGAGCCTTCTCTTCTGGAGGGTTAACAACCCCAGCTGCTTCAGGCTGTCCTAGTAGCAGAGGTGCTCCAACCCACTGATCATTTTTGTGGCCCTCTTCTGAAACCAAACCATCAGGTCCATGTCCTTCCTGTGTTGAGGGCCCTAGAGCTGGACACAGTACTCCAGGTGAGGTCTCACCAGAGTAGAACCGAGTGGCAGAATCATCTGCCTCCATCTGCTGACCACGCTGCTTTTGATGCATCCTAGGATACCACTGGTGTTCTGGCCTGCAGATGTCCGTGGCTGGCTCATGTCCAGAATCACAGTGTCACCTTGATTGGAAGACCTTTAAGATCATCCATTCCAATCATTTTCTGACTCCACCAAGTCTGGTGCTAAGCCATGTCCCTCAGCACCACATCTCTGCCTCTTTGAAATGCCTCCAGGAATGGGGTTTCAGCCACCTCCCTGGGCAGCCTGTTCTCGTTTTTGAGAGCCCTTCCAGTGAAGAAGTTTCTTCTAATATCCATCTAAATCTCCCCTGGTGCAACTTGAGCCCATTTCCTCTCATCTTGTCCTCTCATCTTTTTACTAGACAGAAGAGACCAACTCCTGCCTTACTCCAACCTCCTTTCAGGGAGTTGTAGAGTGCAGAGCAGAACCAGTTCAGCAATGTTATCTGGTGTGCATTTTGGTGCCTATGTAGGCTATTGCAATGTTAATTTTAGAAACTCCAGCCCAGCAACAGACACTTAGGCACAGAATGATGTACTGCAAGGAGTAAGAATTCTAGCTGCAGACTATGGCTTTATTTTCTTATTTATAGCTCCCTTCACTTTGCTCTGCTTTATGAAACAATATTTGCTTTCAGAGTGCCCTGGCTCTGTGCTTTCCTCACCAGTGGACTCATCTTCAGATTAGATCACGTTTGTTATCTTCAAGTACTGAACTTATAAAAAGGGAAATCGTAAACCCTTAATTTTACAGAATAATAGAACTGTTTTGTTTAGAAAAGCCCTTTAAGGTCACTGAGTTCAACCATTATCTAACTCTGCCAAGTCTGGTGCTAAAGCATGACCCACAGCACCATCCAGATTTTAAATGCCATGCAATTATTATTAAGAAATAATTATCACTACTTAACTCCTAGCCTTGTTGACTTTGTTTTTACTTTATCATAAACATGGATCATATTCAAAGAAAGTTTGAGGTGAGCACAGAGAAATGCAAATATTTATCTTGTACCTCACAGAGACATTACAAAACCAAACTTTAAAGATTGTCTTGTACTGCTCTTTTAAATGACCATAATCTGATATTGTTGGGTGTTTGCTGAGGTTGTAGGTAAGATGGACAGATTCATAGCTGGAATAAGATGCTGCAACTCTCTTGATTTTGAATTATTTCCTCTGATACGGTTGCACTCAATGGGACAGAGTCTAGTTGGAGGCCTGTGTCTTGTGAGGTCTCTGAGGGGTCAGTACTTGGAACAGTACTATGCAATATGTTCTTCAGTGACCTGGCTGAGGGCACAGAGGGAACTGTCAGTAAGTTTGCTGATGACATCAAACTGGGAGGAGTGGTGACACCCCTCAGGCTATGCTGCCATTTGTTGAGACCTGGACAAGCTGTGCAGTCTTCTGGGGAGAAATGAGTGAAACCAAACAAGAACAATAATAGAATCTTGCATCTGGGAAAGAACAATCCTGTGGACCAGTAGAGGTTGGGGACTGGTCTGCTGGACAGCAACTTAGAGGAAAGGGACCTAAGAGTCCTTCTGGACAGAAGGATGCCCATGAGCCAACAATGTGCCCTCATGGCCAGCAAGGCCAGTGGCATCCTGGGATGCATTAGAAGGGCTGTGGTTAGTAGGTACAGAGAGGTTCTCCTCCCCCTGTACTCTGCCCTTATGTGGCCACATCTGGAATATTGTGTGGGCCCCTCAGTTCAAGAAGGATCTCAAGAAACTGCTTGAAAGAGTCTAACACAGAGCTATAAAGATGCTGAAGGCAGTGGCACATCTCCCTTGTGAGGAAAGGGTGAGGGAGCTGGGGCTTTTTAGCTTGGAGAAGAGGAGCCTGAGGAGTGAGCTTATTCATGTTTATCAAGATGGGAAGAGCACTGTCAGGAGGATGGAGCCAGGTTCTCCGGAGTGATTTCCAGTGACAGGCCAAGGAGCAATGGGTGCAAGCTGGAGCACATGAGGTTCCACGTGAGCGTAAGGAAAATCTTTTTCCTTCTGAGGGTGCCAGAGCCCTGAAGCTTGCTGCTCTGACAGGTTGTGGAGTCTCGTTCTCTAGAGACACTCAAATCCTGCCTGGATGTGTTCCTGTGTGACCTGGTCCAGATGATTCTACTCTGGCAGGGGAGGTGGATTGTTTGATCTTTTGAGATCACTTCCAACCCCTATCACTCTGTAATTCATTGAAAATGGGAACCAAAGCTGTGCATTTCATACTATTAGACTACATAACAGTATTGTGCATGCACAGGCTCAGCTCCACTTTCAGGTTTTTCTCTCTTCTTGTCTTTGTAAACTAAGTTATTCTTCAGTGAATAAGATTTTTTTGACTATTGACAAAATCAGACAAACCCCCTCACACCAGA
This sequence comes from Ramphastos sulfuratus, assembly GCA_013399055.1. Taxonomy (NCBI): domain Eukaryota; kingdom Metazoa; phylum Chordata; class Aves; order Piciformes; family Ramphastidae; genus Ramphastos; species Ramphastos sulfuratus. The sequence continues at coordinate 14,890 of WBNM01026093.1, forward strand.
CATGTACCCATGGAATTTTTAGGGGGGTATTGTTTTTAGGCAAACTAATAAAAGCATCTTGAGATCTTTTTAAACTGAGCTCTGAATTTTCCAAGTCTGTAAAGATTTGACCCCCTGTGATGTTTAAAAGTAAAGATTGATTTTAGAGATGGGGCATTCTAATGTCACAAATAACATTTGGTCTCATAGTTAAAAGAAAAAATCAACAGTGTGATGGCAGAAATTTTACAAAGCTATAATTATTAACTGCTTTTCTTGACAATATTTGTTTCAGCTGATGTTATAATTTCTATTTAATTTCTACACCAAATTGTATTTTCACAAGTTTCAATGTTTTTTTTCTGTTGTGTTATTTGGAGTGGAAAACACCATAGTACTTGATAGAAGCCTTCCAGTATCTTAAGGGAGCTACAAAAAGACTGCAGAGGACTGTTTGCAAAGGCCTGCAGTGATAGAAGAAGCAATGGCTTGAAATGCTGGAAAAGCATATTTAGATTGGATGTTAGGAACAAGTTCTGCACCAGGAGGGTGCTGTAACACTGCAACAGGTTGCCAAGGGAGGTAATGGAGGTAGTTGAGGCCTGTAGTTGAGGCCCCATGCCTGGAGATACTTAAGGTCAGGCTTGACAATGCTGTTGGCAACCTGATGTAATGGAGGATATCCCTGCTGACTGCAGGGGGTTTGGACCAGAGCACCTTTGGAGGTTCCTTCCTACTCAAGACATTCTAAGATTCTATAATAAGACAAAGACTAACAGCAGAGGAAAAGAATTTCCTCTTCACCTCTGTTTTCTCTGTTGACTTCAAGATCCAGGTCCTGTGTGAAAGGCAAACTTGACGAAGAATTTATAGACATAAGTGGAAATGAAATGTTAATGTATCTGGCCTGAGATGCACTTTGTTTAGAGCAGAATGAGACCAGGGGATTGAAAACTATTTCTAGGTGACTTTTTTATTTCAGTATTGATTCTTTAGGCAGAAAGCTCTTCCATTTACATCCTTTTTATTTAGACTAATAATAAAGAGGCAAGAAAGTGAAGATATTCCTTTCTTTTCTCTTCTTCATACAAAGTCTTTTACCTTTCTGTTTGATTTTCTTCTTGGTGTCCTTAACTCTCTATTACTTTTAATGCCATTGTTATGAATCATTCTTTTCATGTTCATTGTGCTTAGTCATTTCACTACAGATATAATTGTAAGGTGCAAAATATAAATCCCCATAATGTGTCAGAAGATAAATGTGTCAAAGTCCCTTTGTCGTACTTGACAGGTTATAAAAGCAGACTTGTTCAGTTTAATCAGGTTTAAATTTTAATGACATAAGCAAAACTCAGACTAACATAGCTATCTTTTGTGTTATCATTTCAGATCACTCTCACAAACAAGAAATGCTTTATCATTTATTCATTGGTTTCATCATTCAGAGCTACCTTGATCCTTGCATCCATTCTGGAGAATCCCTTTGTAATCATTACATTTTTCTGATGTGATATCACTCTTTGGTGGCAGTTAATAGTTTCATGAATGGTTTAGGTGGGAAGGGACCTTATGTTGTCATCTTTTCTTATGGTACCTTTGCCTTTTCACCCTTTAACAGATGAATTTCTGTCCCTAGATTTGCTCACCGTGTGGGCCAGATACAGGGCAGAACTTAATTTTTGTGTTGCTCTTACCTACCTTCCTAGCTTGGCAGTTCAGAGCCTTCCCTTTCAAATGCTCCAACTGGTGGCTAATCAAGTAACCAGCTAATAAGGTTAATAATTGGCCATGACAGCACTTGTGGGGTGAGCGGAGGCAGGATCTTCAAGGTCGTTTCCAACCCAAGCCATTTTATGAGTCTCTGAATAACTCTTCAAAGTTGTATGCAGACATTATTGTTAAGCAGCTTCAACACTTTCATTCAAGCTTTTTTTTCTAAGTGTTGCTTCATGAACAGAATGGCCTTCCTGACATCAGGAGCTGTTTTCTGGAACCAGAAATGAGGTGCACCCCATGCAACAATCTCACATACCATAAGGACTAAAGCAAGATATATGTGAAAGTGTCTGTTACATCAGAGAAAGTGGCTGTCATCACTTTTTCCCAAGGTTTGGTTGACAGGAAATAGGAAGAAATATAGAGACTTTTTGCCTCTCTTCTGGGAGTAAATTGTTTTGTCAGATACTTCTTGCTGATGGTTGGGATAGGCAGCAAAATTCATGCCTTGCTAGTGTTCTTCAAAGGTGTGATTCTGTCTTCATATATCTTTATAATATCATGATGACTGAATAACAGCATCGAAGCTGGGATTAAATTTATTAAGAGACAAAGCAGATTTAATGTGTTAATGTAAAGATAAATCTGCTAAACAACATGAAGCTATATACTACTGTAAAACTGGAAATAGGCAGAAAGCAAGCATGAACCCAAGACAACTTTATGCCTGATTATTAGCATTGCTGGCCCGGAGATCAAGAATTTATGACCACTTTGCTTTGGTATTGGATGGATTATACACATAAATAAAAGATTGTGAGTGTCTACATCAAGAGAATGCCACCCCTTAGACATTCTGGTTTCTAAAATGGAGCTCAATCCAAACATTGCAGAGTCCAGTTAGAGGCATGTGGCCAGTAGTGTACCTCAGGGGTCACTACTGTCTCCAGTTTTCTTCAGTATCTTCATCAGTGGCCTGAATGAGGGCTTTGAGTACATGCTCAGCAAGTTCACTGACGATACCAAACCAATGGGGATGGCTGGCACTCCATCAGGCTGTGCTGCCATTCAGCAAGCCCTGGCCAGGCTGGAGAACTGGGTGAAGGGAAACCTCATGAATTTTAACAAGGACAAGTGCAGAGTCCTGTATCTGGGTAGGAATAACATCAGGCACCAGTACAGACTAGGAGTTGTCCTGCTGAAAATCAGCCCCATGGAGAAAGACCTTGGAGTACCAGTGGGCAACAAGTTCTCCATGGAACAGCAATGTGCCCTTGTGGCCAGGAGGGCCAATGACTTCCAGGTGTACATCAAGAAAAGTGTGTCCAGCAGGTCTAGGAAGGTTCTCATTCCCCTCTACTCTGCCCTGGTGAGACCACAGCTGGAATACTGTGTCTAGTCCCAATTCAGGAGAGGCAGGGATCTGTTGGAGAGAGCCCGGCAGAGAGCTATGAGGATGACTGGGGGACTTGAACATCTGCCATAAATAAAGCCTGACAGACCTGAGGCTGTTTAGTCTGGAAAAGAGAAGGCTAAGAGGGGATTTGATCAATGTCTATAAATATCTGAGGTGGGTGTGAGGATGAAGGTGCCAGGCTCTTTTTGGTGGTGCCCAGTGATAGGACAAGGAATAATGGGTATGAGCTAGAAAACAGGAGGTTCCACTTAAGCATGAAGAAACACTTCTTTACTGTGAGGATGCTGGAGCTCTGGAAAAGGCTGCCCAGAGAGGTTGTGGAGTCTCCTTCTCTGGAGACTTTCAAGACTTGTCTGGTGCCTTCCCGTGCAGCCTGCCCTAGATAATCCTGCTTTGGCAGGGGGGTTGGACTGGGTGGTCTCTGGAGGTCCCTTCCAACCCCTAACATTCTGTAATTCTGTGGTTACATGGCAGCTTAGCCCACACCCTGAAGTACAAGTTTATAAATGTTTCTCTTATCTTGTAAGGGAACTGCAGATGTAACATAGAGGTAGGTGGGGAGGAGAAAGGCTGAGCTGTCCTTTTCAACATATTGAAAGGGGGCTGAAATCTCTGTGGGGAGTGTGTACATAGCAGATGCCGGTTGCAAATACTCGTGGTGCTTACTTAGCAAGAGAGAGTGAGTCAGATTTAGCACTGAGAAAACATCTTTGCACCTCTTTGCATGAAGTGATGATACATTGGACATATTAAAAAGGTCTTCTTAAAACACAGGTATTTTTAATTACCTTCTAAGATGTCTTCTTAATATATGAGATTCAAAATCTGCTTAAAGTTGCAAAAGGGAAGGATATTCCCAAGAGAAAAAGCAGCTGTATTAAACTTCCATCTTAGTGCAATTTAGCAGATTTTCAGAAAACTTGGTTTAAAGCTGTGAAGGGCAGCCAGAAACTAAAATTACTGAACATAATTCGTTGTGTGCTAACTCAAACCAGGACTAAAGCGTAGGTGGGTGCTCCTCTTTCCATGAGAGGGTGTAGCATTAAAGAGCCTGTGAGAGGTGGGCATGAGAAGAACCACAGTTTCATGAAAATTCCACCTCTTTACAGCATAGAGACATTGGCTTTGCCTTCCTGCACCTCCTGCACACATTCAAGCCAGGTTCTTTACAAAGCGAGATCACAGATCACCTCCACTGGAGGTGGAGCCAAATAAACACAGGAGGATGAAAACATTCAGTAGTGGGTGCAGCGCAATCAATCCTGCTGTCCTGAAATTGAGTCACCTTCTGTCATTTATGCTAATTAAATCCATCTTGGCCAGAGATGCAAATCTATTTACAGATCATCTGTATAAAATCTGCAAATGCCTGAACCTTAGCTTTATTAGCATTGGAAGTTACCTTTGCTTGCAGGACACATTATTTCCTGCAAGGTTAGCCATGCTGTAACAAGAACAAATACTGAACTCTGCTCCAGGAGGACTTCCCCAGGCACTTGTTGGGGAGGCTGTAAGGTTAAGAGCACATGCATGAAAAATATTCTTTGATGGAAAAGTCAGTCAGTGTTTTCCAGACTTTTTAAAGGGATGGTTCAGGATTGATTTGGGGTTTAGGTAATGGGCACAGGGGTTTCTTGATTTGCGTAGACTACTTCATAAGTGTCTCTGGGTTACAGAATACATTTCCCTCTAGTTACATGGGAGCAGTGCCACTACATCCAAAGCCACGACCTGCAAATGTTCAATGCAGCAGATAACATTGTTTACTGCTTGGAGTTTAAGCAGGTATCAGCTGACCTGAGGTGAGATGACCTTGCTCTCTATAACTCTCTGAAAGGAAGTTGGTGCCAGGTGGCCTCTTCTCCCTATTAATAACTAATAGAATGAGAGGAAATGGCCTCAAGTTGCGCACTAGAGGAAGTTTAGGTTGGATATTAGAAGAAACTTCTTCACTGAAAGGATTCTCAAAAACTGAAACAGGCTGCCCAGGGAGGTGGTTGAGTCTCCAACCCTGGCTGTATTTGCAAAGTGGCAGAGATGTGGTGCTGAGGGACATGATTTAACCCCAGAGTTAGGTACTGATTGGACTTGATGATCTTAAAGGTGTTTTCCAACCAACACGATTCTCTGATGGAGTACAGTTTAGATAATGTGGATTGATCCCCTGTTTTCAATCAGAGATTTTCAAGATGCTTGATCTTGACAAACGTAGGCAGCATGAGTCACCCGTATGTGTGTAAATGTAGATATGTGTGTATGGGGTTTTATACCATTTGTCCCTTTCCTTTCTTTTTCCCAAGGCATATTCTCTGCCAGTTTTAAGAGCTCCAGAAACAGAGCTTGACACAGAGAACTGCTTGCAGCATACAACAAAGACAATCTGTATTGATCCAATAAAATCCCAGATCAATGATGTAAAGTTTTGACTGGCAGCTGCTAACAGCACATCTCTTTACATGGGTGACAAATACATCTTCCAATGATACTGTGGTAAAATATACTAGTTAATTATAATAGCCAGACACTCACTTCCATTTAGTCTGTGACATTTCAGTGTAACTCCAGCAATTTTTAGAGCAAAATATTTCTCAGAATTAGCAAGTGGAGGTACTAGTGCCAAAGTCTATGCTAACATGCTATAATACAGCTGAAGTCAGCGAAGTGAAGTGAGTGCCACCCAAAAAAGCTCACAAACCCATGTCCCAGGATCACAGTCACTATCTCGGCATACAGATAGTGCCATTGAAACAGGCTAGAATTTCACAAATGGTGTTCCTCAGGGCTCAGTATTAGCACCGCTTCAGTTTAACATCTTTGTCAATGAGGAGTTCGAGGGCACCATTAGTAAATTTGCAGATGGCACCCAGTTAGGTGGGAGTGTTGGTCTGCTCGAGGGTAGGGAGGCTTTACAGAGAGACAGATTGGATCAATGGGCTGAAGTCAGTGGGATGTGCTGCACAAGGCCAAGTGCCAGGTCCTGCCATTAGGCCACAACAACCCCAGGCAATGCTACAGGCTTGGCGAAGTGTGGCTGGAAAGTTGTCCTGCAGAAAAGTACCTTGGAATTCTAATGGACAAGCTGCTGAAGATGAGCCAGGAGTGTGCCCAGGTGGAAAAGCAAGCCAATGGTGGCCTGGCTTGGATCAGCAGTGCTGTGACCAGCAGGAGTAGGGCAGGGATTGTGCCCCTGTACTTGGCACTGGTGAGGCCACACCTTGAGTGCTGTGCTCAGTTTTGGGCACCTCAATACAAGAAATACATCGAGAGGCTGGAGCAGGTGCAAAGAAGAGCAACTAAGCTGGTGAAGGGCCTAGAGAATGAGTCTGATGAGGAGTGGCTGAGGGAACTGGGCCTGTTTAGTGTGAGGAAGTGGAGGCTGAGGGGAGGCCTTGTTGCCCTCTACAACTACCTGAAAGGACAACAGAGAGATGTAGGTGCTGGGCTCTTCTTACAGGGATTTAGTGACAGAACAAGAGGGAACAGCCTCAAGCTGCAGCAAGGGAGGTTTAGGCTGGAGATGAGAAAAACTTTTCACTCAAGAGTGGTCAGGCACTGGAACAGGCTGCCCAGGGAGGTGGTGGAGTCACCGTTCCTGGATATGTTTAATGGTCACTGAGATGAGGTGCTTAGTGATATGGGTTAGTGGTGAACTTGGTAGAGTAGTGCTAATGGTTGGACCTGATGATCTCAAGGGTCTTTTCCCACCTGAATGATTTTATGATTCTGTGATTCTATGATTCATTCTTCAAACACACCAAGCCAAAGGTTGTCCTTTTCCAGTTGGGAAGGGTTGGGGTCAAGCTATTACCAAGTGTTGGTCTGCACTCTTCAGAGCATGCTGGGCCTTGCAGGTTTTCCACAGTGGCTGTTACGTTTTATGCTCAAGAATCTCATTTTATCTTTGAATAATTTCCTCAGTCTCAGTTTTTAACACACATGTAATCTTGTCCACTGTGAGGTACAGTTGCAGTAAGGAAGCCCCAAACGATTTGGCATCCCAGTACCCAAGCTCAGATGTTCATGAATTGGCAGGTCTTTGCCTGCAGGTGCTCAGAGTAAGATGCTGTGGGTCCCTGAGCTGCGAACCTGCAGGGTTTTGTACCCTGGGCAGTGACACTCCTGTGACCTGGCACCTCATCATCGCTGCGGTCAGGGCCTGTAAGCTCGCAGCCGCTTTCTTGTCTCCAGCTGGGTGTGACATGGCCTGACGGCAGGGCTTAAAGGCACCGCAACAGCGCCACCGCACGGCCAGGGCGCACACCGCACGCTGCGCAGCTCGGGAGGCTGCACGTGCCCCGCAGGGGGTGATGGGGGAGCGGCAACTTCTGGGCGGGCCTGTGTGGGCCGCACGCTCGACGGCTGCTCCCTCTGCTCCTCACTGTCTGTGCCTTTAGCCAGTTCCGCACCGTCCGTCCCCCGGCTTGCACTGCCGCGCCGCTCCGCACTGCCTACGTGGCCCCGATGGCTCCCTCTGCCTGCGCCGCTCCGCCAGCTCTGCGCCACCCTCACCACTCCATTTCTTCTGCTGCCGCAGAGGGCCTCCCCTTTTAAAAGCGTGTGGCTGGCACCAGGAACCTGGGACTGCTTCTTTGATCCAGGTAGTGGTAATATCCCTTCCTTTGCCCTTCCACTGGCTTGTGTCCCCCCCCCTCCCCCCTTGCTCCTTTCCCTTATCCTTTTCCTTTCCAATTTCCCTTGACACTGGTCCAGACAAACCCAACTCATCAGCCATTTGGTGTCAGTTTGCCTTCATTTACTCCAAGGGAATCGTTTGACCCTTAGGAGGCCCCACCCTGCTGACCAGGGTTGGTACAGGATAACCAGGTTGTGACAAGGGCCTCTTACCCACACTGGACCTGTTCTGCACTTTAAGTTCTTTGCTGCCTTTAAGTTTTGAATTTTTGGAGAGGTTCCATTTGTAATTTTTTTTTCTTTGTTTTTTTTGAAGAAACTAATGTGTTGTTTCATTGAAATTGTTTCTGAGGGAATAGGTAACTGTGCTATGGATATGGGGATTTTATTTTGTGAGGACAGAATATTAAATGCCATCTGAACACTGTTTTGGACTTTCTGGGAAAAGTGTGGGTTCCTACACCTTATTTACAACAGCTGGATGAATAAAAATTGCAACTTAAGGCTCTCCTGCCATCCCAGGAATTTACCTAGCCTTAGGAAGGGAGATCAGAGACTAAGAATCTTTTTTTATTGGAAAAGCTTTTTAAGGTCCCAAAGTCTATCAGTTTTCAAAGTCTAACAAGTCTGGTGCTAAACCATGTCCCTCAGCACCTCTGAAGCACCTCCAGGGATGGGGATTCAACCATCTCCCTAGGAAGCCTCTTCCATTCTTTGATATGAAGTTTCTTATAATACACTTGTGCTGGTTTGAGGCTAATTGGAATATTTTAATGGAGAAAATTATAGGCTGTGAAAAGAAAACAATGGTGATGTCTACTTCACTCATAGGCTTGCTGAGATATTTAGGAATACAAAACAAAGATAAGACACTCGAGCACAGTGTCTCAGGCTGTAGCAGCTTCTGGCTTTTCTCCTCTCTGCCGAGTAACTTAACTAACCACTTTTCTTCTAACCTCCTTGGCCGATCCTCCAAACTCACCTTGTGTGTAAGCCAAACCTTGGGTAAGGTATAGGGGTGGGGAGAAGGTGGAAAGGTGGCTGGAAGCCCCTCCTGGGGTCTCTGATTTCTGGGAGGGGTGTTGTGTTTCTGTATTACCTTTAACTTGTATATTTCTGTAAATATTCCTGTATATTTTGTATATATCTGCTTGTACATTGTGCTAAGCTGTTAAAAAAGCTTCATTCCTTAACTTCCAGCTGACTGATTCTAGTTTGGGTGCTTTTACAAAGTGTGTGTGGGGGGGTAACTCCTAAACCATCACAACACTTTTAAGCATCTTTCAGTACAGCAGGTTTTTTTTCACTCACTGGATATATTCTGGTACTACAAGAACTTATGCAACCCCAAGTCACACATTAAAATGATCTTTGTGTGCCATTGTGGCTGACTGTCCTGCTCAGGCATGTAATTTCCAGAGTTTTCAAGTGACCAGATGTTCTCTGGATGTTCAGATATCTGAGCGGGTTTTGGTGGCTTCCAGCAAGGGCAACAGCACTTAAGTTCCCGAAGAAGCATCATGGAATCATAGAACAGTTTGGGTTGGAAGAGACCTCCAAAGGTCATCTAGTTCAACCCCTCTGCTGTCAGCAGGGACATCTTCCACTAGATCAGGTTGTTCAGAATCTTGTTGAGCCTGACGTTGGACATCTCCAGGCATGGGACCTCAACTACCTGTTGTAGTGTTCCTTTACCTTCCTGGTGCAGAACTTGTTCCTAACACCCAGTTTGAACCTTCTCTAATTTCAAACCACTGCCCCTTGTGCTGTCACTGCAGGCTTTTGAAAACAGTCCCTTGTAGCTCCCCTTCAGCTACTGGAAGGCTGCTGTTAGGTCTCCTTGGAGCCTTTTGTTCCAGTTCTAGGTACCTAGATCTAATAATTTATATTCTGAGGGGAAGCTTACATATTAAGGCTGCATAGGAAAGAAATTCAGTTGGAAATTTTTCTCTACATGTTTTTCAGTGAAAGTGTGATCTGGGTTTGCCTTGGTAAATCAATACTCAGAAGCTGAAGCTCAATTCCTCAGCCAGTGGTTTTATCAGAAGCCCCCAAATGTTTTCCCATCTTCCTGCTCTGAAATGCTGCTACTGTTGTTGTCTGATACACTTTGCCTTCAGCCCAGACCATCAGGGCTTTATCAGCTAAGGGCAACCCTTGTAGATCTATCAGTGGAGATACCCATCTGAAAAAGGACAGAGGAGAAGGAAAGGTGCTTGGAAATGGAGTTTGTAACTTCATTACTTTTACTGACTGATGGAAGCAGAGGAACAAAGAATATCGTTCTGTCTTTATCCAGATCTCTCTGTGTTTTTTTCATTTATGAAGATGTCCTGTGTGAAGGAAGAATCTTCCTTAAGGACTCTCAGAACAGAGATGCTAATCTTCTTTTCTCATTATTCTTGTAAGAGATAATAATTTTCTTCCTCCCTCAGGGTGGAGTCAGCAAAAATCAGAGTAGTGGCTTCCAGCTTTTTGCTGTTTTGTGTCATGCACTCTTGCATTTAAGAATTCAGTAAAAATCCTTTCACCTCATTAGCAGAAGCATTGCAGGTACATCCAATCCCAGCATCTACCCCCTCCCTAGTCTAATAATTATCTTTAGATACTCTGGCACTGTTACTGGGAATGGAAAAGTTCCATTTGATTTGGAGTGTCACATAGACTTCGAAATTGTCTCAGTTCTTCACTGTTCTGGTGGGGGTTTTCCCATATAATTCAATTTTATTTCTACAAATATGTGTAGTGGTTAAGGGGAAAATGCAACAAAACAACATGAAGTGTTCAGCATAAATTTCATAGCATCCTAGAATGGTTTTGTTTGGAAGAGCCTTTTAAGATTATAGAGTCCAGCCACTCTCTAACTCTACAAAGTCTTGTGATAAACCATGCCTTTCAGCACCACGTGTCTGTCTCTTTGAAACACCTTCAGGGGAAGCCTGTTTCAGTGTTTGAGAACTCTTTCAGTGAAAAAGTTTCTTCTGATATCCAACCTAAACCTCCCTTGGTGCAACTTGAGACCATTTCCTCTCTCCCTAACATTTGTTATAAGGAGAAAAGATAAACACCCACCTTGCTACAACCTCCTTTCAGGTAGTCACAGAGCAAGGAGGTCTGGCCTCAGAGAGTGCAGATGTTATTTGCTTACAGAGATGTAAACCAAAAATGTTTATTTGTATTTCCTTTACTTGCATTCCTCCAGGAAGCAATTTTCTTGAATTTGGTGAGACTTGAGTGGGAAAGAAAGGCAGGAATTAGATGGGTAAATGTTTGTGAGCCAATAATACAAGCAAACACTTGTTCAGAATAGGTGTAAACCTTCATGAGGGATTAAGGAAGCTCCAGACAACTGTTAACAGGGGCATTAGAATTTAATTTCAGCTCTTCAGTCAACAAAAGGCTCTCGTTTATCTGTAATGGGACAGCACAACCCTTCTGTACTTACCTGTAGCCCCATAACTAATTCAAGCAAGTGCTGTAACTTTTGATCAGTGGCACAACCTTGAAATATGCCTGTGGCAGATGACTTGTAAAAGAGCAGCCTGCAAGTCACTCTCTGAAGTGTTCACTTTTTTCTGCTTGCTGATGTCTTTGCTATTCAAAGTCTATAAAAATTATGGATGTTTTAATGTTATTTAAACATACTAGTCTTAATCTGCTGTCACTGCAAAAAAAATAAATGTTCTCATTAGCAAGAGCTCAAACCTTTTACAGCCCTAGTATTTAATGTTATCCTCAACAATACTTCTCCAATATGTGTCATGTGCTGATACAAGCAAGAGTTGTGGTAACATTCCTCCTGGGACTAAAGTGCTCTAGACAGATTATTGGTCTTCTTTGTGAGCAATAAAGACAAAGGAACACAATGTCTAATCAAGCATTTACTTGGAATATCTAACAGATTTCCAACTTAATTAAAAACCCTTTCATGAGTTTTTTTTTGTTTTGATGGGAGCTAAATTATAGGTAACCATGATAATATGGCCTTAATGGCACTACAGACCAACTCTGCTATCCCTCCAGCACTGGAAAGGGTTAAAATTGTGCAGCAGCAAGGTTAATTCTCAGACAATTCAGTGAGAAACTGTAGTGCCTCTCCATTGAAATCACTCCTTCCTCAGCACTCCAGGACTGTTACTCACTGGAACACACAAATGGGCTCAGCTTATCTGCTCTGGTTTTACAGCCTGCAGATCTGTTGAGGGAAGGACTTGCATCCTCCCGCAGCACAGTTTCTCAGGTGGGTAGCAGATAAGAATTTGTTTGTCTGGTCCTCAGTGAGACGACCTGCCCTGTGCAAGCATGATGAGATTCTGCTTTTAGTACCTCTGCTATGAGGATAGGTTGAGGTAGCTGGGGTTGTTCAGCCTGGAGAAGAGAAGACTCCATGGAGACATTAGAGCTGCCTTCCAATACTCCGAAAGGAGCCTACAGGAAGGCTGGAGAGGGACTTTCATAAGGGTGTCTAGAGACAGGACAAGGGAGAATGGTTTTAAGATGAGGGAAAGTAGGTTCAGACTGGATCTCAGGAAGAATTTCTTCAGTACAAGAGTGGTGAGGCTCTGGAATGGGTTGCCCAGGGTGGTTGTGGTTGCCCCCTCCCTCACTGGAGGTGTGTAAGAGCAGATTGGATAAGGCAACCAAGTCTAGGTGAGAGATGTCCCTGCCCATGTCAGGATGGTTCATGTAGATGATCTCTGAACTCTCTTCCAACCTAAGCTGTTCTGTGATTTGCAGAGCTCTGTTGACCAAGTTTTAGTGGAATTGCAGCCATTAGCAGCACGGAGAGAAGGAGATGGCAAGCAAACAAACCCTAAATATGCCGCCATGGCTCCAGCTCTGACAGAATTCCCTGTGGCATTGGTAGAAATTTTGGGTGCAGGATGATAGCAAGAAGTCTGTGAAATGAAAAATAACCTTTGAAGCTATAAAAAGATCACTTATGACCTATAACCTATAATTAATTGCTGAACTGGCTTGGATGATTGCTTTTGGTTAAGCAATTCTAAAATCAAGTGAGAAATGTTTCTCAGCAAGTTTATGAATGAATATATGAATGCATAACTTAGATACTTTTTACTAAGTATAGTCATAAATAAGATTTAAATCCTCACATACAGCTAGAACCAGGTAGCAGTGGACTGACATTCAGAGGTAATGCTCAGGTCTAATGGACACAGATTTGCTTTCCCAAAAGAGTGGCTCTGTTTCTTGATAAATAGCATTTGAGAGAGAAGGAAATAAAGCAAAGAGTTTCTTTTCTTTCACACAGGCAAATGCTGTCTCGAAATAGAATTGTAAGTTTCATATAACCCACTGAAGTCAACAATAAGAGCAGAATAATGCTCTCTCCTGACTGCTTCCTTAACTCATTCTACTCTTACAGAGATTTTTCTCTCCTTCTTGAAATGTAAGAAATCAGAATGAAGGATTTAAGTAATGCTAACTCCTCTAGGTTTGAGCAGATTGTCACTCTCTTTGGATTTGATACATGTTTTTTATATTAAAGTAGATGACATTGGAGATTATTGGGTCATTAGATTCCGAGGAATTTATCATTCTGAAACCTCTTGAACCTGCAGACTGATAGGTAGTTCATGAAAGGGAAAATAAAGGAAATAATATACCTAGTAATGTACCTAATTTATATAGATACCAGATTTTATACTAAATGTGATTGTCTAGGGTAATATTTATTACTTTCATGGCAGCAATATAATAAAGGCCATAGTTCTCTTAACATAACTAAAATAATAAGGAAAAAAATTAAAGGGCTTTTAATGTTGGAAGATAGAGTAAAAAATGTAGGGTGAGGACAAAAGCCTTTGGTAAGTCCAGGCAATAATAAGTAACATCAGATTTTCCATTTGAAGGATCCCATTGTCTGTTCTGTGTTTTCTTAAACAATAAAGGATCAGCTTTAAGAAAAACAATTACCTAGCAATTAGAAGGCCAATGTGGAGATTGTCAAACTAAGGCATGGCTGTGATGCTCACTGACCCCATGGAGAGAGCCTCTGGGCTTACAGCTTGCTTTCAAGCAGGAGATGAGCAGCAACAAACAGGGATCAAGTCAGTGCTGACTGGAGGAAGGCAATTAGAGAATCTCAGAATCTTAGCATGGAGGGATTGGAAGGGACCTCTGGAGGTTATGCAGTCCAGTCTGCCTGCTAAAGCAGGGTCACCCACAGCAGATTGCCCATGATCACAATGTCTAGGTGAGTTTGGAATCTCTTCCCAAGGAGACGACTCCACAACCTCTCTGGGCAGCCTGCTCCAGAGCTCCAGCACCTTCACACCAAAGAAGTTTTTCCTCATATTTAGGTGGTCCTGTGTTCCAGTTTGCATCTGTTGTCCCTTGCCCTGTTATGGGGCACCACTGAAAAGAGTGTGGCTCCATCCTCTTGACACCTGCCCTTTAGCTCTTGCTAAGCAATAATTAGATCTCTTTTCAGGCTGCTCTTCTCTAGGCTAAACAACCCTAGGTTGCTCAGCCTTTCCTCCTTGCAGAGATGCTTCAGGCTCCTCAGGATCTCTGTAGCCTCTACTGGACTCTATCCAGTAGTTTCCTGTGCCTCTTGAGCTGGGAAGCCCGGAACTGGACACACTTCTTCAGATGTGGCCTCAGCAAGACAGAGCAGAAGAGGAGAACCTTCCTCAACTTGCTGATCCCATTCTTCATAGTATACCCCAAGATCCTTTTGGCCTTCTTGGCCATGAGGGCACATTGCTGGATGCAGTTACTGCACCTGTCTTCACAAACAGTTGGAAAGATGCTTGTAGAAAAGTCAGAGTGCTTCATCTCATCTTGGTTCCTGGGAAACTGCTGGAGCAAGCACATTTGTCAGCAGGTGAAGGTGAGAGTGACAGGAGAGAGTTAGCAGTGCCTGAGGAGAGCTGGGCTGAAGGTGCCCCAGGAGCCAGCAGCGGTGGCTTTTCTATCCCTGCCTGTGAGGGGTGGTTGGGTGGAAAAAGGAGGGAAAGCCAGGTGGCAGGGAAGTGCCAGGAAGAAGTAGTGGAGTAGCTATTGCCTCAGTCTGATATGCTCTGTGGGGAGGATCAGCCTGAGAGGAAAAGCTCATGAGATATTTCTGATGAAATGTTTTGTGATAGTTTTTAAATAGTTGCTTTGAATTTAAAATTTAGAGATGAGACCTCCAAAGGTGATCTAGTCCACTCCCCTGCAGTCATTAGATGAGGTTGCTCAGAGTCTGGTTGAAACTGACATTGCATATCTTCAGGGATAGGGCTTCAACTATCACTCTGGGCAACCTGTTGCAGTGTTCCACCACCCTCATAGTGCAGAACTTGTTCCTAGCATCCAATCTAAATCTGCACTTCACTAATTTCAAACCATTGCCCTTCATCCTATCACTGCAGGCCTTTGGAAACAGTCTCTCTGCAGCCTTCTGGTAGCCCCCTTCAGGTACTGGCAGGCTGCTATTCGGTCTTCCTGGAGTCTTACAGTGAGGGTGGCGAGACCATGGAACAGGTTGCCCAGGGAGGTTGTGGATGTTCCCTCTCTGGAGGTGTTCAAGGCCAGGTTGGACGAGGCCTCGATTGACCTGTACTAGTGGGAGGTGTCCCTGCCTATGGCAGGGGGTTGGAACTAGATGATCTTTGAGGTCCCTTCCAACCTTACCATTCTATGATTCTATATCCTTCTTGCAGAACTGGATGCAGTACTCCAGGCGGGGTCTCACCAAAGTGGAATAGAGGGGGAGAATCATCTGTTTTCATCTGGTTTTGTTTAACAATGTGTTTAGGGAAAAGAAAAAAAAAATTACTGAGTTTCTCTGGCTCTCCATGAGCAAAACCATGAGGGTGCAGGTATGTCGGCAACAAAATGAGCTAATAACTTCTGTCAAGAGAAGAAACATATTGCTAGGGTGGACAAATTTATGGCTGCTTAGTAGTCTCATTGCATCTCCTTTCACATTTCTTGGGGTAAAGAGCAATACACGGACACTTATTTTTAATTGGTTATATAGTAGTGCAACAAATATAAGACTTTTCAGTATAGGTTCAAACTCATCTATTATGTCTTGCAGGATTTGTGTGTTTATTTGTTTTCTGACCTTGGTATGGTGGCTGATCTGTCTGACCTTGCTTTAAGTAAGAGGCTGAGCTACATGTCCTTCAGGGGCCTCTTCACACCTAAATTATTATGTGACTCTTCACAATATTTGATGGTCATTCAGGTTTCAAACCCTGTAAAAAGAGACCTACTTTACTGAATTCCTAGCTGGATTGTGATGGACTAGAAGAACTTTTTCTTTGGAGAAAGGAAGGTGTGAACAAGTTATAAAAGTGTTGGGTTGCTGTCGAGTTCAGAAGGTAATATTGCTGTGAGTCATGTGTGTCCTGGTGGAAGAGACTGAGACAGCTATGAAAGTGTTGGGAAAATGATCTAAATCAAAATGAGTAGCTCTTAAGCAAGGCACAAACTCATCAGGCAAAATCAAAGTATCTAATTATTAACTTGTTGAGAGAGGTTCTCCTCCAACTCTACTGTGCCCTGTGGAGGCTGTTTCTGGAATATCGTGTCTAGTTCTGGGCACCAGCAGTTCAAGAAGGACGTCATGGAACTGCGCAGAACCACAAAGATGCTGAAGGCAGTGGAACATCTCCGTTGTGAGGACAGGCTGAGGGAGCTGGGGGTCTTTAGCTTGGAGAAGAGGAGCCTGGGGAATGACTTCATTCATGTTTATCAAGATGTACAGGCCAGTGTCAGGGGGACAGAGCCAGGCTCTGCTCGGTGATGTCCAACAATAGTACAAGGGGCAACAGGTGGAAGATGGAGCAGAGGAGCTTCCACGTGAACATGGGGAAAAAACTTTGTGTAGGGGTGCCAGAGCCCTGAAGCAGGCTGCCCAGAGAGGTTGTGGAGTCTCCTTCTCTGGAGACATTCCAAACTCACCTGGATATGTTCCTGTGTGACCTGCCCTAGTGATCCTGCTCTTGTGGGGGGGTTGAACTGGATGATCTTTTGAGGTCTCTTCCAGCCCCTGACATTCTGTGATTCTATGAATTCTGAGGTTTTGTGCAGGCCTTAACCTAGTATACTTGTACATCATGTTTATACTCCTCTTGCCTTTCATCAAAGTCTGTCTGCTCTGGAGTGTCTGTTCCAAAACAGTGAATCCCAGACTCTCACTGCTCTTTTTTTTGACCTGAGAGAAAAAAAAATCTTGTGAAACATAGAGTCTATTCTTTACAGAGTGAACAGGTGGAAGAAGTTATTTGCCTGATGGACAGCTACATTTTACTGACTGTCAGTAAAAATTAGTTTTGCAAGCTATTTTAACTTGTTACTGCATATTTTATAAGGTTGTCTTTTTTTTTTCCCCTCCCTTTTTATTATTGATTTTAATTTTATACAAGCTGCTTATATCCGTGAGCACTGCTTAGGTTTTGTCCTCATAATTTTTTATGATGTTCTTACAATTTGGCTGCTTTAATGTTAATAGCACACCTATTAAGTCAGTCCCCTGGCAAAGCGTTGATGATGATTGTTTGCCCTTACAAAAATGGTTAATAGGTTCCACTTAGCATAGATACAGCCCATTTTAAGTCTCCTGTTGCAAGGTCACGCTCATCTCTGATTTTTGCCTGCAATTTGAAGGTGCAATTAATGAGAGCAAAAGCTTTATCTCATCAGTGAAAGATGCAAAGCACAGAATTTAGAGATCATCCTGCGGATCTCAGGGTGTTAGGGATGTAAATGTATCCTTGGTGTTCCTAAGTGGTTATGCCCAATAAATTGCATATGCCAGTCTAGAGATTATTTAATACTTTTTCAATGCTGATAAATACCCAAACAGCGAGGGGCAAAAGAGGGAAATCAGATTCTTTTTGGTGGTGCCCAGTGACAGGACAAGGGGCAAACTGAAGGACAGGAGGTTCCACCTAAACATAAGGACCACCTTCTTTGCTGTGAGGGTGCTGGTGCCCTGGAGCAGGCTTCCCAGAGAGGCTGTGGAATCTTCTCTGGAGAGATTCCAAACCCACCTGAACATTGTGGTCCTGGGCAACCTACTGTGGGTGACCTTGGTTCAGCAGAAGGATTGGCCTGGATGATCTTGAGACATTCCTTGCAACCGTCACCATGCTATCTTCTGTGATTTGATATGCTTCAAAGTAACAGTGAATCAGCTGGTGTTTGATGCCCATACTTGAATAGCCCTGAATCCTATGATGTCAACATGTAGTTGAAGATGTTAACAGTTGCAGTGTTCTGCCACTCTTACGGTGCCGAACTTGTTCCTAACAGCCAATCTAAATCTGTTCCGCTCATCCTATCACTGCAGGCCTTTGGAAACAGTCTCTCTGCAACCTTCTTGTAGGTCCCCTTCAGGTACTGGAAGGCTGCTATTAGGTCTCCCCAGAGCCTTCTCCAGACTGAACAACCCTAACTCCCACAGCCTGTCCTCATATTATGCTCAGAGCTTTTTTATTTTAAAACATAGCTGTATTTCTGTAACCTTTAAAGATACCAGGAACTGTCTTGTATATTCTGTTTAGATTAACAAACCTGGTTTCCATTATTTAGTAGATGTGCTTTAACTTAACATCCATATCATTAACATCCATAAAATGTTGAAGAAGGATGTAATTCCACAGGGTGAGATCTGCAGTGGTTGTCATTGGTTGAAAAAAAGAGGCAGAAACATTGCAAACCAAGAAATAAGGAAAGGTGACAGTAGTGAAACATCAAGGGGGGGGGGCGTGTTTCCTCAAATTGTAATTAATGAATGCACTTGGGGGGGGAAGAAAAAAAAAAAGTGGGTTTTATTTATGGTATCATTACAATCTGCAGCCCAACTTTAGAGGAAAGCAATCTTTTCCCTGAGGAACTTAGATGTTGTTTTTTAGTTTAAATGAAATGCTTCATGATCGTGTGGATGATTGAAAGTTGATCGCCTCTAGCAAGGGTTTATTTGTTAGAGACCCAACCCATCTTCGTGTATGATAGAGGGAAGTCTGGCACCACTCTTGTCTTTGCTGCACTTCCTCTGGTGTAGGAGATAATTCTGACTATAACTAGCTTGTGCTCAAGGGCATTATGAAATTTATTCTCTTAAGACATATTTCTGATTTTTGGATCTGTGAAATTAGATTAAGCCTATCTCTGTGGAAGCTGGAGTAGTTATGCCTGCCACAAACCATCTTCATGAATTAGAAATCGATTCTGTAAGGTGTCTGATGCACTAAAAAAGTGCTAATCATTGCTTTATTAATGTACACACTAACATATATTTCCTTTTTTTTTTTTTTCCCTAATTTACAATATCTAGTGAAACATTTATGTTGAAGTGGGATGTTGACATCTGAATTTTAATAGGTGGAAAATGTAGTTGTCTTCTACATAAGGCAGTAAGGAACCCTGCTACCTGACATGTAAATAAATCGCAAAGCTTTAAGTCTTGCTATCACTCATGGATTCATAGAATGGTGTAAGTGGAAGGGAGCTTAAAGAATCATCTAGTTCCAACCCCATTGCCATGGGTAGGGACACCTTCCACTAGGGCAGCTTGCTCAGGGCCTGATCCAACCTGGCCTTGAACACATCCAGGGAGGGGGCATCCACGACCTCCCTGAGCAACTTGTTCCAGTGTCTCACCACCATCACCAGAAATAACTTCTTCTTCATTTCAGTCTAAATCTGCCCTCCTCAACCTTCAAACCATCACCTCTCCTCCTAGCACTACAAGCCCCTGTAAAAAGTCCCTTCTTGGTTTTGTTGTAGCCCGGTTCATGTAGTGGAAGGCTGCTCTAAGGTCTTCATTTTGTCTCCAGGCTGAACAACCTCAACTGTCTCAACCTGTCCCCATAGGGGAGCTTCTTCAGCCTTCTGATAATCTTTGTGGCCTGGACCTGCTCCAGCAGTTCTGTGACCATCGTATATGGATAGGTAACATACAGCCTAGAGTATTGACTAAGAATGGAAGAAATGCAAAATATCTATTCCTTGTAAAGAGTGGATTTCCTCCCTTCTCCTTCATGTGGTTGTTTTGCATCAGTAAACCACAGTAATGATAAAATCAGAGCTGTGGCTGAAGGCATCACAAAACTAAGCTGTTCCTGTCCTGGTGGCAGTATTACAGTTAAGAAGAGATCGTGTTTCCATAGAACCATAGGAACATTGCACTTGGAGAAGACCTTTAAGATCATTAGGTCCAACCATTCTCTGGGGCTAAACCATGTCCCTCTGCCTCTTCGAAATGCCAGAGGTGGAGATTCCCTAGTGACCTATTCCAGTCTGTAAGAACACCTTCGGTGAAGTAAAGTTTCTTCTAAAGTCCAACTCAAATCTCCCCTGGTGCAACCTTTCATCCTATCACATGGTACTAGGGAGAAGAGACCAACCCCCACCTGGCTTCCTCCTCCCCTCAGCCTCCCTTTTTCCTAGCTGAACAATCCCAGTTCTTTCAACTGCTCCTCACCATAACTCTTCTCCAGCTTTGTTTCTCTTCTCTGGACATGCTGCAACACTTCTGTGCCCTTCTTGTAGTAAGGAAAAACATTTCCAGTATATCTGTACTGAGGATATTTTCCATATCCGCAACATTTTCAATGTGCTGAGGAGTAACTCCAATAGCCAATATAATTTTGGAGGTTTTGAAGGCATCCCCAGTCAGAAAAGCCTTACTGTCAGATTGGTTTCAGCTTCACCATCTTGCTAGTTGGCAAAAAAATGTAGAAATCTTGATTATTGTGCTTTTATTAAGTGAAGTTATAGGACTAGAAAGGTCCAGTGGAAAAAAAAAAAGTATATAATTATCTTGCTGGAAGACTGCATTAATTAAATTCTCCCAATTGAGACCTGTCCCCATTTTTTTAAGTGAACCATTCCCTATAACCAGTTATGTTAGTTCAATAAGGACAAGTGTAGAACCGTGCAGCTGGGGGGAATAATAGCAAACAACAGTACCAGACTAGGGGTTTCCAGCTGGAAAGCAGCCCCATGGAGACAGACTTCAGAGTCCTAGTGGACAGCAAGTTCTCCATGGGACAGCAATGTGTCATTGTGGCCAAGATGGCCAACAGCACCCTAGGGTGCATCAAGAAAAGTGTGTCCAACAGGTCTAGGGAGGTTTTTCTTTCCTTTACTCTGCTGTAGTGTGAATACAGCTGGAATACTGTGTCCAGTTTTGGACTTTCCAGTTTAAGAGATGGGGTTCTGTTGGACAAAGTCCAATGGAGAGCTATGAGGATGACTGGGGGACCTGAACATCTCTGCCATGAATAAGGACTGATAGAGGTGGGGCTGTTTAGCCTGGAGAGGAGACGACTAAAAAGGAATCTCACTGATGTCTATAAATATCTGAGGGGTGGGTATCAAGATGAAGGTGCCAGGCTCTTTTTGGTGATGCTCAGTGACAGGACAAGAAACAGTGGCTACAGTCTGGAACACAGGAGGTTCCACCTCCGCATGAGGGAACACTTCTTTACTGTGAGGATGCTGGAGCACTGGAACAGGCTGCCCAGAGAGGTTGTAGAGCCTCCTTCTCTGGAGACTTTCAAGACTTGCCTGGTGCCTTCCCGTGCAGCCTGCCCTAGATAATCCTGCTTTGGCAGGGGGGTTGGACTGGGTGGTCTCTGGAGGTCCCTTCCAACCCCTAACATTCTGTAATTCTGTGGTTATGTGGCAGCTTAGTCCACACCCTGAAGTACAAGTTTATAAATGTTTCTCTTATCTTGTAAGGGAACTGCAGATGTGAGTCCTTAGAGCCCAAACATGGAATCCTATCTATTTAACTGCTTACCTAGTGGAGTGCCACAGTACCAAAACGCCAGAGCTTACATACAGAGGGCAGCTTCAGTCAGTCCTTCCTAATGGTATTTTATCTTTTTACTCCTTGGAGAAAGTAGAGTCATTCTGAGATGTTAACAAACTCAAGATCCACATCAGAAGCAAAGCAGTTTAATGAGGAAGGAAGAAGGAGCTGCTTGTTTGCAGCTACTGGGTTGTCACGTACATATCAATTAATTATTTTGCTATGCATGGTCTTTGTGTGATTAAGCAAATTGTTTCATCTTTGTGATTCTTTGTCCCATTGGCAAATTGGAAGTAATGGGAATTATTTGCAATCTTTAATTTGCAAGGATCCAAAATAAGAAAGCAAGCTCCACAGTCTTTCTGTGTACTCAAGGGAGAGGTGTTTTTACAAACAACCCACTCTGAATCAGTCTCTGTATATTGAATTTTCAGACTAAATTAATGACGATTTAAGTGCAGAACTAAGTAGATATTATGCAGAAACACCTTCTGGTGTTCATTACAGTGCATCTGTCAGGACATAAGAATGATTACTTGTTGATACTTCAGAGACTCCACCTGGAGTATGATGTCCAGCTCTGGAACCCCCAGCACAAGAATGGCATGGAACTGTTTGTGTAGGTCCAGAGGAGACCATAAAGGTGACCCATAGGCTGGAGTTTCTCTCCTAGGAAGAGAAGCTGAGAGAGTTGGTGATGTTCAGCCTGGAGAAGAGAAGGCTCCAGAGACACCTTAGAATAGCCTTCCAGTATTCAAAGGAGACTACAGGAGAGCTGGGGAGGGGACATTGTACAAAGGTACAGAGTGACAGGATGAGAGGTAATGGCTTTAAACTGGAGAAAGATGGAGATGAGACATGAGGAAGAAATTCTTCCACTTGAGGATGGTGAGACACTGAAGCATGTTTCCCACAGACAGTGTGGAGGCTCCAAGCCTGGCAGTAATAAAAGACAGGTTGGATGGGGCCTGGAGCAAATTGGTCAGGTAGGAGGTGTCCCTGCACATGGCAGGGGTTTGAAAGCAAATGGCCTTTGAAGGCTCCTTCCAATCCAAACCATTCTCTGACTCTATGGTAATTGTAGAGATCTAGCTAGAGAGCATGTGTTGGTGGACATGCCATTTTGTAAACGTAGCAAAGAGCTGTTTAGAACCCAGGAAAGAGAGGAAGAACTGAATTCACACTTAGTGATTCTTAACTACCAGGAAACAGCCTTAATTCCAAATTAATGAGGCAAAATAAACTCCTTCAAAACTGTTCACTCTGAACATACAGTATACAGCATATTTGTCTCAAGTTGAACTTAAGTGAGAGAAGTGCACAGATTTCACCAAAGTTAAGCTGGTAGATTTAAATCCGTGGTTTAATATCCTCTGAGAGTCAAGAATTCCTGTAAACGAAGAATCACTCTGCAGAGCAGGATGTGCATTATTTGTTTGTCCACAAGGATGTGCAGTGTCTGGACTGGTTTTAGATTCCAGTTTTAGTCTAATCTCACCCTTGGTGGTCATGATACCACGTACCAGCTCATGTGTCTGTAGAGTGCTTGTTCCAAGGGAATTTTAGATGCATTTTGCCTAATTGAGATCAGAGCCTGGATTTGCCTAGAGGAAAAGCTTGTCATGCAATGCCTGTTAAAGTGCAGTTTTTGTTCACCCATCAATCTTGATCCCTTTTGAAGGACAACGTATGGATATAAATTATGAGGTCTATCTAGGGAAGGTTCATAGATGAATGGGTTCAGTCACTGGAATGTTACTTCCTACAGGACTGACTGCCGAGTAACTGTAAATCGTAGGACCTGGGGAAGTTTGTAAAAGCCAGATCAAGTTGATTGCCTCACTCTTAGACAGACAGCAGCATATGCAGAAGCCAAGGCCATACAGTGTCACATGGCAGGGTCAACAATGCCCTTTTGACAATTGCAATTTAGTTGCAGATTGACAATGGGATAAAATGCAGCACTGGTACAAAGCTGACAGACTTTAGAACTTTAGGCTTCCCCGACCGCCCCCCCCCCCCCCAGGTGTTATGTGGCTGCATGAAACTGAATACATTAAGAATCCACACCTTTCAAATTAAATAAACATTTTCTACCTTGCTATCATCCAATGTCTGGATGGTGAGAGCCCCCAGTTTTGACAACTCCGATTGTGTGGCCTCTTCCCTTAAATTCTTACGTTGTAAAGAGAACACATCCTGGTTTGAGCTGGAACAGAACCAATTCTATTCAGTACTGTCAATTCTTAGCTCAGGCTCTGCTCATTGAGGCACTTTCTGCAGTTCAGGGCAAGTTTGCACAACCAGGGGCTGCTTCTAGCAGGGAGAACACTGATGGGGAGAGCTCCTGCCAAGGGCTGGGCTGCAGACCAAGGGCACTGCCATATCTTGTGCTCCACACTGGGGTGCAAGAGGTCAGAGGTGGCACCTGCAGGGAAGAACAGACAGGACAGGTGACCTTAAACTGCTCAACAAGGGATCCATCCCCTGGACGCTATCTTCAATATCAAGATGTGTGATTATGAGGGTCCAGCTCTCTTCTTGCTCATCTTTGATCCTGATCTGCGAGTTGTGGAATCCAGCTCCTGAATCTAGTTCCCACTGCTGCTCAGTGCAGTCTGGGATTTTCCCAGTGCCAGCCCACAGCATTAGTGGTGTTGGTGACACAATGTTGGTGACATTGCCATCAGGGGTTGGGTTCCGTGTTGGTTTGTGTCTCTTTGGCTCTGTTTAATTGGATTGTTCTTCTTTCCATCCCAGATGGTTTAGTTTCTTCCCCACCCCATCAGTCTCTTTCCCTTCTTCCCTTTCTCTTCCCTATGGGAAAGCAAGGGGGTTCATAGGGCACCTCTGGCACTCGTCTAGTGGCCGGCCCAGCCCTAACTCTTGACAGTGAGCTAGAACAACTCTGTGTTTTGTTTTTTTTATCTTCTGAAATGCTTGATAAATCATCATTGAAATGTACAATATGTGAAATACTTTACATGGTTTCTTAGCTCTACTAAAGAACATTGATTCCTCGCAGCCTAATTTGAAAGCTTAGGAAACATTTTTTCGTGTTGTGTTTTACTGGTGAGCTAGCTGCTTGTATGTTTATCTTCTCTTAGATGGGCAGAGAGGAAAGAAACAAGACCCTTCATGCACAACTCCTTTCCGTTACTCACAGAGAAAGCCTGACACAGTTTCCTTGGATACTTTCCAGCACACACCTCAGTGTCTGGTTCGCTTTTCAGATGTATATTTTTTTTCTTCCAGAAGCAGGTGATGTGTCCTATTATTTGCTAAGAATAATGGGATGTGGGTGTTTTTTCTGGCTTTCTGGCATCTACTGTTCAGAAAGATTGAGGTGCATCTTGAGTCTCACAAGGCTGAAACACTTAAATAACAGTAATTATCTCAGCATCTCACTCAAGGGTTATAGATTGGATTTTCCCTAAATAGGGCTGCAGTGAGTTTACCTGGGCTGTAATGCCAAGGACAAACACAAAATCCTTATGGAATCAATTCCACCTTTACATGTTTGTCTAAGAATTTTGCTGATGCAAAATTTGTTCCTTCTTTTGTTCACTAGCCTGAGTAAATAGTCACCTACCAGATCCAAGGGGTTTGCAAAAGGGGGGCAGAGGAAGAGAAATTGAGTAAAAGGAGAACAGAGCAAATTTAAAGGGAACTTTTATTTGATGGAGACACTGCAATTCATATTGCATGTATGATTCAAATTGGGACTCATCTAATGGAGAAACAGCATTTTATAGATTTAATTTACAGGCATTTCTAAACTGAAGGAATGCAGTTCATCTGTAAAGTCTTTGTTTTGTGCTTTTGCTGAGACTCCTGAGACATGTAACTGAATATATGCCCTTGTGACCAAGAAGGCCAGTGGCATTAGAAGGGTCATTAGTAAGTCCGAAGAGGTTCTCCTTTCCCTCTACTATGCCTTCATGAGGTCACATCTAGAATATTGTGTCCAGTTCTGGGCCTCTCAGTTGAAGGAAACCTCAGGGAACTGCTTGAAAGTGTCCAATGAAGAGCCACAAAGACACAGATTTCTGAATAGAGATAAAAACTCCATTTCTATAATAACCTAAATCAGAACTGACCAAATGAATTTTATATTTCCTTACTTGCAGAAATTGGATATTCCAGAAGTTCAATAGTTTGATACAGAAAACAATATTGATGAAATATTTTACAAGGGCTTGTAGTAATGAGACTAGAGGGAATGGATTGAAGCTTGAGGAGGGCAAATTTAGACTAGAGATTAGGAAGAAATTCCTAATTTCACCAGGAATTTCACCAAGAATTTAGACTGGAGATTAGGAAGAAATTCCTAATTTCACCAGTGAGGGTGGTGAGACACTGAAACAGGTTGCCCAGGGAGATCTTGGATGCCCCCTCCTTGGAGATGTTCAGGGCCAGGTTGAATGAGGCCTTGAGCAAGCTGCTCTAGTGGAAGGTGTCCCTGCCCATGGCAGTGGGATTGGAACTAGATGATTCTTGAGGTCCCTTACAACCTAAACTATTCTATGAGTCTACGAAATATTTTTAATCATGTTTGTCTTTTTCCTTCAAAATTTGAAACAGCCTGATTCTCTCTTCACAAATGCAGAAGCATGGAGCACTCAGGTGGAAGACAGAGACATACCTTTGCTCTGCTTCAATTTGGCTTTAAAAATGGTATCAGAAGTAGGTAAATGAAGGGATCCTGCTACTAGTTCTCCCATCCTTGTGGGAAAGGGGCATGGAATTATGTCTTACCTTTTTGTTTCAGGAGCAACTGCTTCATCTGTGGTAGCTTACAATAGCTGTTATTATGCTCTTTTCACTGGGACATTTTCTTTTGCAAATGCCAATTGTTTCTTGCTACAAATCTTCCTTACAAGATTTATGGATTTCTCTCACTTTTGCTTGCTCCTACACTAGACAAGATATTTTGTCCCTGAACTGTGTCCTAATTCCATAAAAATAAGAAAATGAAAAGATGTTCGTGGTGAGCCCACAACATAAGCCATGTTTTCAAAATTACATTGACTCGCCCACCTCAAGTGACTCAACCAGTGGGTAGCAGCGGAGTCATTTCGAGTGGCTGGTTTCCAAATCGCTGATTACTTGCCACATTTCACTGTGGGCTGACTTTCTTCTCTCAAAAGGTATATTTTAAAGCTCAGAAACAAAAAGGTAACATCAGTCTTGAATCAACTGCTATGGCACTCATGTCTAAGCTCTGAATGGTGCTACAGACATACCAAAACTTAACTCTCTCCTTGGAAAGTCCACTGGCGCGTAGATTCGTAGAATGGTTTAGGCTGGAAGGAACGCTGAAGATCATCCAGTTCCAACCTCCCTGCCATGGGCACAGACACCTTCCACTTGATCAGCTTGCTGAAGGTCTCATCCACCCTAGACTTGAACACCTCCAGGGAGGGGTCATCCACAACCTCCCTGGGCAACTGTTCCAGTGTCTCACCACCCCCACTGGAAAGAATTTCTTCCTAATCTCCAGTCTAAATCTGCCCTCCTCAAACTTAAAAGCTCTACCCTCTCATCAGGACGGTATCAGGTACAGCATTTCCACACAGGGGGATTTCTGCTGAGACCCTTCCAAGAGTGGAAGAACAGAACCTGCGCTGCAAGCTAGACTTCTGTGCTGTGAGACAGACTATTGCCTTTTTAGGCTGTGTGCATCTCCCCTCGTTGGAGCAAGGAATTGTGTAATTTTTGCTATCATGCACACTCAAGACTTCCCTAATGCCCACAGACGTCAGTGGAAACGCTGAGATTCAGCAGGGCATGGAGCAGTCCTCTTTTTAATGATGCTAATGATGTTGCATTGATGATGCAAGATGTGGAGGCACAAATATGACTTTCCGAGTTTTTGCAATGAGCAAAAATCCCATGAAGTTGGAGAAGCTGTAAATTTAGTTTAGTTTGGAGGCAATGTATGAATTCAGTAATTTTAATTAAAGAAGTAGTGTTAGCAGATTTTAACATTCCTAACATGCTTTGAGGATTGATTAGTAAGGGCAATACTTAGCTGGCACAATGGAATAATTTTCACAGAATCAGTGTTAGACATTGGGAGTGACCTTGAAAGATCTAGTCAAACGCCCCTGCCAGAGCAGGATCTTCTGGAGTAGGTCACACAGGAACACATCCAGATGGGTTTGGAATGTCTCCAAAGAAGGAGACTCCACAACTTCTCCAGGCAGCCTGCTACAGGGCTCTGGCACACTCGCACAGAAAAGGCTTTTCCTTGTATTCATGTGGAAGCTCCACTGCTCCAGCTTGCACCCATTGCCCCTTGTCCTATCATTGGACGTCACTGAGCAGAGCCTGGCTCTGTCCCGATACTTGTCCCTTGAACAAGTCATGCTTGAACTCTTTGGATTTGGCAGTGCTTGACAGAACAAACATTGCCAAACACATCTGCTTTCCTGAAGGCCAAAACTCGTATAATGAAGAAAGTATTTGGGAAATAATGCAAACCAGGAGGAGTGACTAGAGGAGATTAGGGTTTGAAGGAGTTAATGAAATGTTCTTCAGCCTAGGAAGATTACATAGAAGCTAAAGTTATCCATCTATGCTTCAAGGATACCTGTTCATCAAAAGCAGCATGACCAGCAGGTGACAGAGGTGGTTCTGCTGCACTACTTTGCTCTGGTGAGATGTCACCTGGACTGCTGCATCCAGCTCTGGACCCCTCAGCACAAGTACATGGACCTGTTGGAGCAGGTCCAGAGTAAAACACAAAAATTGTCCAAGGGCTGGAGCACCTCTGCTGTGAGACCAGGCTGGGAGAGTTGAGGTCATTCTGTCTGGAGAAGAGTAGGCTCCAGGGAGACCTTCTGGAGGCCTTTCTGTATTTAAAGGGGCCAATAAGGAAGATGGAGACAGATGTTTTAGCAGGGCCTGCTGCAACAGGACAAGCTGTGATGGTTTAAACTGAAGAGGGAGATTAGATACAAGGAAAAAACATTTTATACTGAGGGTGGTCAGACCCTGGCCCAGTCCCTGGAACCATTCTAGGTCTTATTTCAGAATCTGAGCAACATGATGTAGTTGCAGACATCCCTGCTGACTGCAGGGATGGGTGGGGTGTTGAACTAGGTGACTTCGAAAGGTTCCTTCCAACCTAAAGCATTCTTTGATTCTCTGAATCTCTCTGTGATGGCAAGATTGACATGGCAGCACTGGAGTCATAGCAGCCATCAAATTCATTAGTAAGTAAAGTCACTGCAGCTGTTGATGAAGTTATTATCGGATCTTTACATGGATTAAGGGATAAGAAAATAAGAATTTAAATAATAACACTTTTAATATACACAATAACATGTAAAAATAAATATTCCAAGGGAGTTGCAAGGCAACTAAGACAATCTGAGTGGTTTGGTGCCATGAAGTCATTTACAGGCTCATCCCACAGTCACCTTACTAGATGCACTGCTAGAAGAAAATGAAAGCAGCAATTTCTCATCTCTCCAAAGACATCCAAAACCAAGCAAGTTTCTGTTTGCTATGAAATAAGCTCAGTAAACTTCCATACAGGAACTTTATACAAGAACATTCCCTGAGGTCTGAACCTAGGAGGATTTAGCCATGTAGACAAGCATCTTCAAATTGGTCTGGGCGAAACCTGAGATGGAGCTGAGCTTCCGAATGGCCTTCCAGGGCTGAGGTGCTTCTGCACATCCTCAGGGTCAGGAAGGGACTTTTTATAAGGGCTTGTAGTGATAAGATGAAATGGCTTTAAGCTTGAAAAGGGCAGATTTAGACTGGAGATTAGGAAGAAGTTATTGACAGTGAGGGTGGTGAGACACTGGAACATGTTGCCCAGAGGAGTTGTGGATGCCCCTACCCTGAAAATGGTCAAGGCCATGAGGTCTTGAGCATGCTGGCCTAGTGGTAGATGTCCCTGCCCATGGTAGGAGGTTTGGAAATAGGTGATTTTTAAGGTCCAACCCAAACCATTCTATGAATATGTGATGTGCAGGTATTTGCTTTTCAGCATTAAAACTATGAGATGCAGTTCCCTTCAGAAGCTTAGTTTTGGACTTGAGTCCCAAGTGTTGTATTAGTCTTGAGAGATTGGATTAGGAGTCCCAGCTGAAAATGAACAAGTGGCTGCTGGGTATGTACCAGTTGGACCAAGTTTTCTCATCCTTTAGAGCAAGAAAATGAATTGCAGAGATTAAATTGGCTCTTTTAGTGTAGATACTTAGGAAGAACCACTCTTGAATAGGAAAGAAGTGTTTGGTTTAGGAATTGTGTGTTAAAAATACACAGTAGAATGGAAAAGAAATCATCTGGGGGCTTAGAGCTGAGAAAGAGGACATGAGATTTTGAAAAAAATCTGAGATTTTCTTTTTCTTTTTCCCTTTTTCCTCTCCTTCCTTTTCTTTATTGTGTCCTGAGTCCAAATCAACTTTCTAAGGTCAAGTTCCACTAGCTTACAGGACAGAACTGTATTTTTTTTAAAGGCTTTGAAGTAAATACTTTCAACATGGGTAGGTTCAGCTTAACCTCTGCTGAACATGCTACTTCATTCTTACTTATATGGCTTCTTAGATAAAAGGAATTAAACAGATTAAATAAGAACAAACAAACAAGCAAGTTAGCGTTTTACTGCTGGTATAAGCTACAGAGAGAGTCTGAGAGTTGGGGTTGTTCAGAATGGAGAAGAGAAGACTCTGAGGAGACCTCAGAGCAGCCTTCCAGTGTTCGAAGGGAGAGCTGGAGAGGGACTTTGCAAAAAGTTGTGGAGTGACAGGGTGAGAGGCAGTGGCTTCAAACCAAAAGAAGCTTAGCTGAGGTTAGACATTAGGAAGAAATTATTCCCATGATGGTGCTGAGGCACTAGAACAGGTTGCCCAAAGAAGTTGTGGAGATGCCAAATCTGGAAGCATTGAAAGCCAGATTGAATGGGGCCTTGAACAACCTGGTGAAGTGGAAGGTGCCCTTGTCCAAGGCAGGGAGTTAAAACTAGATGATCTTGAAGGCTATTTCCAACCCAAACCATTGCATGTTTCTGTGATTCTACCATTTCTGACAATTAAAAAGGGTGGTACAGCAATAACAGAATGGAGTAAAATGAAGTGACCCTTGAGGTGTCACCCAGCAGCCTGATAACTGGGCAGTCTCAAGAACAAGAAGGCTGAAAAGCAGCCTGACATCTTTCTGGCACTAATGTGACCGATTTATGGATTTGTTATTTTGTTTAGAGGATGAGAAAGAACAGCAAAGTAAACATGATGGAGAAGGCATCTACTTAAGGCTAAGGTCAATTACTCAAGGGAATAAGTGTATGTAATTGTTCACCTGATAACTAAGCATAAATGAATCATAAATGGCAGGCCTTTTACTCACACAATTTTTCTAATAGGAGGTTGATTATTTGTATTTATTCCAAGTACTTGTGATGATCATCCTCACAATGATACAGGAGAAGTACAGACTAGTGTTTCCTTTCTCATGAGATGATAACTGGCATTGTGGAGAAACCTTTTATAGGCTAGGGCAGACAAACACTTTAATTATGCTGGGGAAGATTTTTAATTCCCAGATGCCTAGATCAGAGAATCTTCTGGCATCTCAAGTTGCTGAATAAAAAGCATCTCTCTGTCTTGCTAGTTCAATGACTTTTCATTAGCAATGCTGCTTTGCAGCTCTCCTCTGTTCTTAGCATAACTGCAGTGATTAAGAGGCAGTTTTTAAAATTCTGTGTAGGAACTTGACTTGATTCAGAGTTTGCTGAGCTTGGGAAACTGATTTCTGTCAGGCAAACTGGAGGACCAGTGCTCATGTTCTAGGCCAAAATCATCACCACTAAACAGTATCAGCATCCCCGAGCAGCACAAGTCCAGTTCTGGAAGCAGCTGCTTCGTCAGGTTTATTCTTCTGTGGCATGTTTTATTTGTTGTGGGATGCTTGAGGAGGTGAGGGCCTGGCAAAGGCATGTTGGCAAGCAATAGGGACTGCACAGAACTAAAATCATCTCCAAAAGTTAGACTGTCCAGGGTGGTCGTGGCTGCTCCCTCTGTAGAGGTGTCAAAGGCCTGGTTGGATGAGGCTTTGAGCAACCTGGTCTAGTGAAAGGTGTCCCTGCGCATGGCAGAGGGGTTAGAACTACATGACCTTTAAGGTCTCTTCAACCCTAAACCAATTCCTGAATCTGTGAGCTCTGTTTGGTCAGACGTTTTCATCTCCCAGAGGAGACACAATGCTTATTTCCTCCAAACAGACTTTTGCACATCTCTTGGCTGCCTCCAGGTCGAACTCTACAGTCCAAATCTGAAAACTCTCATACATTTGGGTAACTTTATAGATCTACAAACACATGGAAAGATAACAGGATTGTTTGTAGATAATAACTATTTATAGTTCAGCCTTGTCTAAATTAGTTTTCTGTTTCTTTCTGTGTCTCTATTATCTGTTGCAGATAAATACAGGCACATTTTTCTCTGCTCTCTCTGTTTTCCTGGTATGCCACTGAACTACTCTGCCTGAATTTTGTGTACTTTTGTCTCTTAACGATTTTGGTTAATGTGAGCTGTAGTTCTGAGTTGTGTCCATAAAAGTCTCAACCTGGATATTCTCATTCTTCTCCAGAACTGAGGAACTTTATGGTAGTTATTAGCTAAGCCCACAGCACAATACCAAGACCTAGCTAAGCTTCAGGTTCAGCTTTATCAAAGACTACTGTGATCTCAATAAATTCACTCTATCCAAACTTTTCAAGAAATTCTAAAAGAACTAAGTTTTCCTGCCTTCAGTATTTGCTTTGGTGACTAACCCTCTGAATTCTCTGAATCACAGAATGTAGGAGTTGGAAGAGACCTTGAAAGATCATCAAGTACAGCCCCCCTGCCAAAGCAGGATCACCTAGGGTAGATCACACAGCACCTACTCCTTGACTGCTGTGTTCCTTCTGCATCCAACAAAAGCCATCAAGCTGTGTGGTGCAGTGCACTCACTTGAAGGTCTGGATGCCATCCAGAAGTATCCTGACATGATTCAGAAGTGGGCTAGTGCACACTTAGTGAGGTTCAACAAGTCTATAAGTGCAGTGACCTGCATCTGGGTCAGGCCAGCCTCATGCACAAATTCAGGCTGGGTGCAGAGTGGGATGAGTAGCCCTGAAGAAAAAGAATTGGAGGTATTGTTTGATGATCCCCTCACCATAAGCCAGTAGTGCCCTCATGCAGCCCAGAAGGCAGCCATGTGCTGGGCTGCAGCAAGAGGCGTGGCCAGCAGGGCAAGAGAGGGGATTCTGCCCCTTGACTCTGCTCTGCCGAGACCCCACCTTGAATACTGCATCCAGTTCTGGTGTCCTCATCATAAGAAGGACACAGCTGCTGAAATGAGTCCAGAGGAGGGTCACAAAGAGGATCCAAGGGCTACAGCACCTCTGCTATGAGGACAGGCTGAGGGAGCTGGGGTTGTTTGGCCTGGAGAAGAGAAGACTCCAGGGGAACCTTAGAGCTACCTTCCAATACCTGAAGGGATCCTACAGGAAGGCTGGAGAGGGACTTTTCATAGGGGTCTTAAAAGACATGACAAGGAACATTTTGGTTTTAGGGCCACGAGCTACCTAGTACCAGAGGACAGAAATGACGTTTACTCCTTGGGGGGTGAAAGTAAAAACACTGCACACCAATTGGAAGTTCAAAGGGAGATTCTATTTACAAGTACATATGTACTTGAAGGCATTCAGGTAGAATGAGCACATTCACAAACCAGGCCAAGTCTGTTGGACTAAAACCCTTCTAGAATCTTCCACCCCATCCAAGCCCAGGAGGCCTGAGAGCAGGCCAGACCTGCCCTCCCTGCCTCAGGCCTCAGCAGGCCTCATGCCGCATCTCAGAGCTCCCTGGCAGCTAGGAGCAGTCTCTCAGATGCAACCCCTGAGGTAAGGAGGGACACTGCTTCCTGAGGAGGGGAGTGAAGGGGGGAGAAGAGAGCAGTGTCAGCCAGACAATGGTTTATAAACCATCACACTGGGAAATGAAATAGAAAAACAATGTTACAGTATCCTGTGGTGACCGGGTCTGACCCTTGGCACTATCTCTTTCTGAAGGACTCTGTGGTGTTCTTGAGGTCACCTGGGCCCCAGAAACACCACAAAGGGGAATGTTTTGAAGCTGAGGAAGAATATATTTAGACTGGATCTTAGGAAGGAGTTAATACAAGGCTGGTGAGACTCTGGAATAGATTCTCCAGAGTGGTTTTGGATTCCTTGGTTGGATGAGGCCTCCAACAGCTGAGTCTAAGTGAGATGGATCTGTGCCCATGGTGAGGAGGTTGGAGTAGATGATCTCTGAGATCTCTTCCAACCTGTGCTGGTTTGAGGCTAATTAGAATATTTTAATAGAGAAAATTATATTATAGGCTGTGAAAGGAAAACAGTGATGATGTCTACTTCACTCATAGGCTTGCTGAGATGTTTAAGAATAAGAATACAAAGCAAAGATAAGTCAGTTGTCACTCGGGCTCAGACACTCTCCGGCTGCGTAGCAGCTTCTGACCTTCTCCTCTCTGCCAAGTAACCTCACTAACCACTTTTTCTTCTGATCCCCCCTGGCCAATCCTCCAAATTCACTTTGCGTGTAAGGCAAACATTGGGGTAAGGTATAGGGGTGGGGAGAAGGTGGAAGGGTGGTTATAAGCCCCTCCTGGGGTCTCTGATTTCTGGGCGGGGTGTTGTGTTTCTGTATTACCTTTACCTTGTATATTTCTGTAAATATTCCTGTATATAGTGTATATATCTGCTTTATATAGTGTATATATCTGCTTGTGTATTGTGCTAAGCTGTAAATAGAGCTTCATTCCTTAACTTCCAACTGGCTGAGCCTAGTCTGGGTGCTTTTACAAAGTGTGGGGGCAAGGGGAACTCCCAAACCATCACAAACCTTAAGGTATTTAATGGTTCTGTCGTTCTCCTCAGTCCTCCTTCTGTTGCTTATGTATTTGTAGAAACATTTCCTGTTCTCTTTAACATCTTTTTACCCAGTGTCCCCACTTCATGGAGCTGATGATCAGCAGGGCGCAGGAATGTATTTATTTCCTTTGTGTTCCCCTAAATTGGCACCCTCTGAAACCCTCGGCTACTTCTTGGTCACTGAATACATACCTTGGGTGGGATGCATCCTAACAGGATTGTGCTAGAACATTGTTTGAGGGCTTGTTTTCAGGATATTAAAAAGTAAGGAACTTTTGGCTTGGGAAGAGGGGAAGTTATCTGCCCTCCCACACAGAAGTAGTGCTCTTGTGTGAGAGTTATATTCTGACTTTCTAAAGTGTTTCTACAATCTGATGCTCAAGCCACAAAATTGTTATTTACACTTGATCTGTTGGAGAGGGACTTTTACAAAGGCTTCAAAGTGGAGAAGCTTGATTTAGGTTAGACATTAGGGAGAAATTCTTCTCATGTTGGGAGTGAGGCACTGGAACAGGTCAGCCAGAGAACTTGTGGAGACTCAAGCCCTCGAAGTGTTTAAAGTCAGGTTGGATGGGGCTCTAAGCAATTTGGTGTGGTGGGAGCTGTCCCTGCCCATGTCAGGGACCTGAAAGTAAATGAGCTTTAAGGTGCCTTCTACCCCAAATGATTCTTTGTGTAGTATAGCAAAACATTTCTACTGCAGGGATCAGAAAGTGCTTACATCCAACAGAAAAGCAGACACACAAAGACACATTTTGAAGAACAGCAACAGGATCAGGAAGAAGAGTAAGCAGCCTCTTGACCATTGCAGAAATTTCTGCTGATGGTAGAGAGATTAAAACACTTTAGAGAGAAATGTGACTCTCATTCACAGGAGAGGAAGAGGTGAAAAAAGGGGAAAACAAAGATCAGGCAGAATTCGTTGTCCAGAGGTTTTGCCTGCGCTAATGCTCACCAAAGATCTGTTTGTGTTCATTTACCTTTTATTTTCCATTACTGGCAATTGAGCTGGTAATGTTCTGGTGACAGAAAACTCTGCAGTTTCACATCTGTCTCTTAGTGAAGTGATTCAATAATGTTAAAAATAAATGAAGATAATATGCAATTTTTATGTATGTAACTTTTTATGGAATGACAGAATAGTTTTGGTTATAGGAGACCTCCAAAGGTCATCTATTCCAGCCCTCCCTGTAGTCAGCAGGGACACCCTGCAGTAGATCAGGTTGCTCAGAGCCTTGTCAAACCTGACCTTGAATGTCTCCAGGCATGTGACCTCAGTTACCTCCCTGGGCAACCTGTTGCACTGTTCCACCACCCTCCTGGTGCAGAACTTATGCTAACATCCAATCTAAATCTGCTCTTCTGTCACTTCAAACCATTGTCCCTCGTCCTATCACTGCAGGCCTTTGGAAACAGTCCCTCTGCAGCCTTATTGTAAGCCCTGTTTAGGCACTGGCAGGCTGCTATTAGGACTTACTGGAGCCTTCTCCAGGCTGAACAGCCTCAATTCTTTCAGCCTGTCCTCATAGCAAAGGTGCTCCACCTCTCTTGGTGACCTTCCTCTGGACCTGCTCCAGCAAGTCCATGTCTTGTTTTGGGAGCCCCATAGTACTCCAGGTGAGGTCTCATGAGAGCAGAGGGACAGAATCACCTCTCCATCTCTGGCCAAGCTTCTTTTGATGTGGCCCAGGATTCCATTGGTATTCTGGACTGCAGATGCCTGTTGCTGGCTCATGTGCCACTTCTCACTCACCAGCACCCCCAAGTCCTATTCTGCAGGGCTGCTCTCAATCTCATCATCCCCTAGCCTGGATTGATATTTAGGATTGCCCTGACCTAGGTGCAGGACCTGCTACTTATTGAACCTCATGAGGTTCTCCTCTTTAGCCTGTCCAGGTCACTTGGGATGGCACCCATCCTGTCCTTCAATCTTATCAACTGCTTCATTCAACTTGGGATCATCTGCACGCTTAATGGGTGTCCTTTTACACTTCTTTCTTTTACTTGGTTCTGT
Source organism: Ramphastos sulfuratus (assembly GCA_013399055.1). Classification (NCBI taxonomy): domain Eukaryota; kingdom Metazoa; phylum Chordata; class Aves; order Piciformes; family Ramphastidae; genus Ramphastos; species Ramphastos sulfuratus. The sequence goes on from WBNM01026093.1 coordinate 51,362, forward strand.
GTTCTCATTAAGCTTCCCCAGTAAGGACTAGAGCTGTCACGCTGTAAGCAAAAGCAACTCAGGACTGTCTGTTTGTATGATTTGCTTTAATTCAGGCAATAATTGAGGAACTACAGACTGTAAATCACATAAGAAAAGGTCTAGATGAGAGCTGTGACCAGCATCAATGTGTTCACAACTCTCATTTAAAGCCACCATCTGAGGGATATCTGGAACAACTGCTATTAAAAAGCAACACCTCCAGTAACAAAAGGAAAGGAGCTGGTAGGCATATGCCCAGCTAATTTCAACATCAGAATAGGAATAATTATAAATCATTATTCACTAAATAGAAGAGAAGTTAAGCTTACCATAATACCTTTCATCTCTCAGACTGTGTAGTGTATAATGGATTCTGTGCCGAACAGAGCCTGGGAGATACCCCAGGAAGCAGAGCAATAGCATAGAAAACAGCTGTAAAAATCAATCTGTAACCTGGGGGGAGTTTAGATGTGGTGAGGTTTTTTTCCCCAATATAATTGCATGTTGCAGTCATGCACACTATTCTACACCAAGGCATACATTCTCTTCACTTAATTTTAAATACTAGGTTTAGAATTCTCCTCTGCTATTTTCTAATTATTTCAGGTGAGACTATTGAAAAAAATAAAAGAGAAACTCTTGGAAACAGGTAAATGATTGAGGTGAGCCTGGCATGAATAAGCAAGCTGCAGATGACTGTAAACTGAGAAGATGAGTTGGGAGGAGTGGGGGTTTCATACTTGAAGCCAAGAAATCACAGAATCACAAAGAATCACAGAATGCTGTATGTTGAAAGGGACCTTTAAAGATTATCTAGTCCAACCCCCTGCAGTCAGCAGGGACATCTGCAACTAAAGCAGGTTGTGCTGAGACCTGTCTAACCTCACCTGGAATGGTCCTAGGGTGGGACGTTCTCCACTTCTCTGGGCAACTTGGGTCAGTGTCTTACCACCCTCACTGTAAAAACTTTCTTCCTTGTATTTAGTCTAAATCCTCCCTTTTTAGTTTAAACTACTGCCCCTTGTCCTGTCACAGCAGGCCCTGCTAAAACAACTGTCCCCATCTTCCTTATTTGCTCCTTTAAGCACTGATAAGCCACCAGATGGTCTCCCTGGAGCCTTCTCTTCTCCGGACAGAATGACTTCAACTCTCCCAGCCTGGCCTCACAGCAGAGGTGTATGCAGGTGTGGGTGATGCAAGGGGTGAAATTACTTTTCTTTCCAAATGAAACCAATCCTTTCCAGGGAAAGTATTTGCAGAGATGTTTCAGCTCTCCAAAAGCAAACTCATTTCCCCCTCCAGTTCTGTACAAATAGCCAGGCAAATAACAGCCAGATTCTCAGTCACTAAATCTCAAATAGAACTGTTCTGTAAGTGTCCATCCTATTCCAAAGCTTCCTTTATATGTTGAGGGTCCTGCATACAGAAGATATTCAAAATTGAATGTAACACTATATATTATCTACTTATTAGTAGTACTTATTATCTACACATAAAAATTAGGCTTAGATCTAAAAACTGTTGCTTCATCAGAAGCTGTTGTGAATTGTTATGACTCTGTTTTTGTGGGTGGGCATGTCAGTTGTAATGGCTGAGGATTTGTCTGCAATACATTACATACTCATAAACAGCAGATTTTTGTTTGTTTGTTTGTTTAGAACATGTGGAAAAAGTGTTCTAAATATCTAGTTGCCTTTCCGCAGCTAGAAATGGCTTTAAGCTTGAGGAGGGCAGATTTAGGCTTGAGATTAAAAAGAAATTCATGTCAGGGAGGGTGATGAGACACTGAAACAGGTTGCTCAGGGAGGTTGTGGATGCCCCCTCCCTGGAGGTGTTGAAGTCTAGGTTAGATGAGGTCTTGAGTAACCTGGCTAAGTGGAAAGTGTCCCTTGCCATGACAGGGGAGTTCAATCTGGATGATCTTCAAAGTCCTTTCCAACCCAAGGCATTCTATGAATCTGTGAAAGTATCTAGTTGTAGAAGAGGCTGAAAGGATGTTCCAGAGTTGGTGTGAGTTTAAGTATGTTCTGCAGACCCATTTATAGGAGACATTTCTTGTGTCAGGAGAACTTCTAAACAGAAGACATACACTCAAACAGAAGATTTTTTTATGGAAATGTGCAGTGATGGGAAACACAAACATTTTTATGCTTTTTGGGTAACAAATCTGTTGTGTACTGAACCTCAAAAGGTTCAGACTGTTTAGGAGACCAAGCAGCCAAGGGTGTTAGAGTGAAGGCAGCACTGCACTAACACTTGTCATAAGGCTTTATAAATGCTGTGGCAAATAATCTAATTCTGATGCTGTTAGCATCTTCCTCATGGACTGTCAGAGTGGCTTCCTAGGAACACTTGCCCTCTAGTGTCTCTGAAGATGTGGTTCTTCTCTCCCCTTCCTCCCAAGCTTAGAGGTGAAAGGACATTTCTTCTTTCTCCTGAAAAACATCAATAATTCTGTCAAGAGCCCTTTATTGTTGTGGGTGTTTGGATTGCTGGAACCAGGTGGCTGTTCCCTTTCATATACCCAAAGGCTCATGCTACCCTCTCCTCAGTTTACTCATATTCTTTCCTCACTGTTGCCTACAATCTAAGGCAAGAAGCCTGAAGGTTGCATTGTAGAAAGAAGCAGTCTCCCAAGGACATGCAGGGGGAAAACAATCTCAGAAAACAAAGCAGGGCTTGGTAAAATTTATCATAGAATCATTTAATTTGGAGAAAAAAAAGGTAAGATCACTGAATTGTCTAGACTGGAAAAGACTTTTAAGATCATTGAGTCTAACCATTATGGTAGCACTGCTAAGTCCACCACTAAACCATGTCCTTCAGCACCACATCCACATATCTTTTTGAATCCCTCAAGGAACGGTGACTCTACCACTAGTCTGTGCAGCCTCTTCCAGTGCTTGGCAACCCTTCCAGTGAACACACTTTTTCTAATGTCAAACCTAAATCTCCCCTAACACAACTTGAGGCTATTTCCTCTTGTCACTTGTTACTTGATGGTTTGAATTTCAAATATTAAGATCTCTGTTAATATTTAAAAAAAAAAAAATCAAAACCCAACAGGGAGAGAGGCATTTCCATTTAGTATTTCTTCCTTAAAGCTGCAATGTTATAGCATGCAGGAAAACTAGGAAAACTATGAGCATGAATGGTGGGAACCTAAAAGACCGAGGGCAGAAAGATTTGTATTGTCTCTAAAGCAGTATTCCCTTTTAGACCATATAAAACCAGAACTGAAAGTTAAAAGTTTAAAATTCATCTATCAACACAGTAAGGTCCTACCATAATTCTGCAAGAATGCTGGGAACTGAAAAAAAAACAAGGTGGTAAATATGATCCAGTAAACCTGAAACTGAGAAAGACCTGTCCTGCCTAGCTCAAAGGGGCAGGTTAAATGATTTTCCTTTCCCAAAAACAAAGAGGAAGTTGTCAGATAAATGTTGGGAAAAGTTTTATTACCTGACTGCTTTGCAGCAGTGTGCCCACTGACAACCTGATTGTACCTCTGCACTCCAGTGTAACTCCACTGAAACCAGTGTCAATGGTTAGGGCTGGGCTGGCCACTAAATGAGTGTCAGAGGCTCTCTATGAACCCTTGTGCCTTCCCAAAGGGAAGAAGGGAGAGAGAATGATGGGGTGGGAAAGAAACTAAACCAACTGGACTGGAAACAAGAACCATCAAGTGAAACAAAGAGACACAAACTGATATGGAACCCAACCCCTGATGCAAGATGAGTGAGGTGATTCTTCCCCTCTACTCTGCTCTGGTGAGACCCCACCTGAAGCACTACATCCAGGTCTGGTGCTCCCAATGTAAAAGGAACATGGAGCTGCTGAAGCAGGTCCAGAGGAGGCCTTGAAGATGATCAGAGGGCTGGAGAACCTCCCCTGTGGGGTGAGGCTGAGAGAGTTGAGGCTGTTCAGCCTGGAGAAGAGAAGGGTCCAGGGAGACCTTCTAGTGGCCTTCTAGCCTACGGCTGTGTAAACCTGCCCTGAGCTGCAGAAAGTGCCTCACTGAGCAGAGTGAGCTGAGAAGGCAGATCTGAAGAGAATCAGTTGTGTTCCAGCCCAAACCAGGAGAACTATGGCCATGTTTGGTTTTTTTGCTGGTAGGAAATAACATTCTTAATCCCGAATTTGAATACAGAAACATAGTGCAGTGTAAGGGGAAAGTGGGGGCATGGTGGAGGGTGAAGAGAAACACTCAGCACATGCAGTTCATGGGGTAATCCCCCTTGAGCTTTCACATTAAACTATTACTTGCCAGAAGGGGAAAATCCACTTCTACTCTAAAGCTGGCATTTGTCTTCTAATTAACAGTTTCTGCTGTGAAGCATTTTACATTTTACTTGGAAAGCAGAACTGCTTTTGGGTGGGATTTGCATATGCACTTGTGCAACATGCTTCTGCTTATTTTGTTCCTTCAGATATTTTCAAAAGCTGAAAGTTAGGATTTTGAATGTCCAGATACTTCTGCCAACACTAAAGAGCTATTCACCACCTCTCTGAGAACCCAGCTGCAGTCTCTTTGTAGGAGAGCAGTGTGCTACTTCATTCAAACTTAATGAGTTGAGTAACTTGGTATCTAATTGGACTTTAGGTCACTGCTTGTCTTGTTTGTGCAATGTTAAAACTGAAGGAGATGGAGTGTTGGATTAGGTTTGTGTGTCAAGGTTTTGGTAGCAAGGGTCTACAAAGGTGGCTTCTGCAAGAAACTGATGGAAGATTGCTATGTGTCTGATGAAGCCAAAGCCAGCTGGCTCCAAGATGGACCCACTGCTAGCCAAGGCCAGGCTCATCAGTGATGGTGGTAGCACCTCTGTGACAACGTATTTAAGAAAGGGAGAAAACCCCTGTGTAAGGGCAGCTGGAAAGAGGAGTGAAACAGGCTAGAGAAGTGAGATGGGGAGAACCTCATGACATTCAATAAAGCAGAGTACCAGGTCCTGCACCTGAGTCACCTTGATATCAGTACAGGATGGGGAATGATGAAATTGAGAGCAGCTCTGTGGAAAAGGACTTGGGAGTGCTGGTGGATGAGAAGCTGGACATGAACCAGCAATGGGCCCAGAAGGCCAAGTTTGATCTCAGGTTGCATCAGAAGAAGGTTGGCCAACAGATGGAGAGAGGTGATTCTGCCCCTCTGCTTTGCTCTGGCGAGACCTCACTTGCAGTACTTTGTCCAGGTATGGGGTCCCCAACAAAAGAGAGACAGAGACCTGTTGGAGCAGGTCCAGGGGAGGCCACAGAGATGAAGAGAGGACTGGAGTTCAGGCTGTAAATTTAGGGCTGTTCAGCTTGGAGAAGAGAAGACTTGAAGGAGACCTTAGATCTACATTTCAATATCTGTTTTCAATATCCTGTAGGATCCTATGATGGGAACACCAGAACTGGGTGCAGTGTTTGAGGCGAGATCTCACCAGAGCAGAGTAAAGGGGCAGAATCCCCTCTCTTCACCTGCTGGGCAAGGTTTTTTTTGTGGAGCTCAGGATCAGAATTGGCCTTCTGGGCTGCATGAGGACACTGATGGCTCATGGTGAACTTCTTGTCTATCAACAACCCCTTCACATCTTTCACTGAAATTTGGTCCCCCTTCACAATTTGAGTTATACCCTAAGGCCTAAAGTTTTCTTTTGCCTATTCTCAGAGCTATGCCACTTTTCAAACACCTTCCAAGTGGAGTTCAAGAGGAAATAGAAAAGAGAACAAACAGAATGTAGTAATAAGTGATAGGATGAGAAGGAATGGCCTCAAGTTGTCTGAAGAAAAGAAGGCTGAGGGGAGACCTTCTCGATCTCTACAACTCCCTGCTAAGAGGTTGGAGCTATGTGGGAGTCAGTCTCTTCTCTCAGTTATTGACAAGACAAGAGGAAAGGGTCTCAAGTAGCACCAGGAAAGGTTTAGTTTGGGTATTAGAAGGAACTTCTTCTTTGAAAGGTTTGTCAAGCTCTAGAACAGGCTGCCCAGGGAGGTGGTTGAATCCTCATCTCCGGGTGTGTTTCTGTGAGGCAAAGATGTGGTGTTAAGGGGCATGGTTTAGCACCAGACTTGGAAGAGTTAGGGAATGGTTGAGCTCGAAGACCTTAAAGGGCTTTTCCAACCAAAACCATGCTATGATTTTATGATTTCAACTATGTCTGAAAGACCAATCCAGGTTTGACTGACGTCTTATCTTTTAAAGTCTTACAATCATCTGGACAGAATATTATAGGTGCTCATCTGCCTTGAGAGTTAGGTTTTGTACTGTACTACTTTATAGCTGCAGTCTAGTGATTTATTCATAGGAGAAAGCTATCAAATATTAACCATTTTAAGGAAAAAAAAAAAACCCAGTATGTGTAAGGCAGGCAAGCATTTGGACCAGGCTGATGACTGAACACTTAACTGCGTGCTTTTTCATCTTGGTTAAGTAGTACACCATATCTATGGCATGGCAAAAATCTGAACTGCTTTAGCAGACTGCCAGTGATTCCTGTGCTTTATGAACTGTGCCACAGGTAATATGTACAAGCTGAAATGTTTTTGAAGCCTTAAGATTTAGACTACCAAGATCTAGCGGTAGTAAAAGTGAAATGTGGTCAAGATGGGACCATTCCTTCTGTCTGCAGACAGTAAGAATTCAGTCAGATACAGTCTACTTGAAATAAAAGAAAAACTGCTGGGGCATAGTAACCAGGCTTGCATTTATTATTATTATTTTTTCAACTTTTTCTTCATTCTTCTAATATTCCATACATATTTTAAGGTGCTTGTCGCTTCCAACCTCACAAAAGTTATTATGCAGATACTTGATCTGCCCCAAAAGGAATTCAGCATTTCAAGAAAGCCATTAAATTATGCACAATGTTAGCCTGTGACCATCTATTCTTATCTCTATTACGGTTGCTGCCTATCTTCTATTTCTGCTCTCGTTTCAGCTGCTTTTTTTCCTGCCATTGCTTACTTGTGTCCTAGTTAAAATTCAATAGCAAGACCTTAGGGAGAAGCAGAAGGTCCTCCATTGATACAATTCTGTGATCTCCGAGAATGGCAGTGAAAATAAGTTTGAATAAGAAAAGCACTGATGGTTTTGTACATGCTGTATCGCAGCCCTGTGAAATATTTCACTTAATGATTGGAAGTGGAAAAAGTATTTTCTCTCTAAAACTATTTGAAGTATATAGAAGAAAAACCTGTTTGACCTTAACATTTTCAAGTTCATCTAGTGGATTTCCATCTGGGTGACACTTGGATCCTAAAAGATCCAATTGATTTTTAAAAACAGACTGCTTATTTTACTTCCATAAATAATTTTTGCTTGTCCTAATTTCAGTGTGAGCTTTCCCTGCCTGGCCACGCTTACTTATGTCCTTGATAGGTCTCACCTATGTATAATCACACAGAATGGTGGGAGTTTAGCTATTGATAAGCATTGATCAGATCTCCTCTCAGGCTGCTCCTCTACAGGCTAAACAACCCCAGGTCTCTCAGCTTTTCCTCCTCACAGACATGCTCCAGGCCTCTCAGCACCTTTGTAGCCTCCACTGTCCTCTCTCCTGTAGTTTCCTGTGCCTTTCTTGAGCTGGGGAGCCCAAGTCAGAAATTCCACTGTGGACCTTGATCCTGTCATTTCCTGATCACCTACCAGTTAGCAAAAAACGGTGAAAAACATTTTTTTAAAATTTTCAGACAGCTCCACTGGTGACAATGTTAGGATACTGCAGAAAAAACATTGTGATGTTCATAAAGATGTCTTACCAAGTATTTAACTGAGCTCCTCTTTACTATGGGGATGGGGTAAAGGCAAGTATTTAATGGAAGCTTTCCTGTTTGCCTAAATATTTTAGATTGGCAGGTGTCATGGGTTCAGCTGAATCTGCTAATGGTACTGAATACCATGATGATGTCATCGCAGCTTCATAATGAAAGTGCTGGCTGGAGCAAAGCACCATCAGGCTTGAAGTTCAAATAGGAACATGAGAGGCTTCCTGTTCTGGTTGCTGTTTGTGGTTTTCAGGTTTGGGTGTTGGTCTGTTTTTCTGGGCTACCTGCACGCTTGGGGTGTGGTTTTATGGCTGCCTGCTGCTGCTTCTGCTGCTGCTTTTGCTGTTCTGCAAACAGGGCAAGGTAGTTGTGGATTGGATCATCTAACTGAACTCCTGATCTCAGCCCAGGGCTTTGTATGATACCTTCCATCCCATCTGTTTGTGGGGGGGCTTGCTTCTGAGAGTGGGCTGTGTGAAAACAGGACAGCAGGTAATGGACTTGTGTGATTAACTGGAAACTCAGTTTTTGATAAGCTAGAAATACAACAGGAATGGGACTATTTTCTAAGCCTTCTGCTTAGAAAGCTTTCTGCTTAGAAAGATGCTTTCTTCTCTTCATGATCAATTGGAGCGTGCAGAGACTCCACAGAAACTTTCACTTCAGTGAGGATGTGTGAGAGAGGTATGCAGGTGTTTCTGTGAATTCTTTGCAAGCATAGAATCATAAACTGAGTTGGGTTGGAAGACATCTTAAAGATCACCTAGTTTCAAGCCTTCTGCCATGGGCAGAGAGACCTGCTACTAGACCAGATTGCTCGAGGCCCCATGCAACCTGACTTTCAACACTTCAAGTCTTGGAACCTCCACAACCTTTTGGGCAACCTGTTCCAGCGTCTCACCACCCTAATGGGGAAGAATTTCTTTCTAATGCCTAATCTCAGTTTATCTTCTTCCTGTTTGAAGCCATTACCCCTTCTCCTGTCACTCCATGCCTTTGTCAAAAGTTCTCTCCAGGTTTTCTGTAGCTTCATTCAAATCCTGGAAGGAACAGGTCCATGTTACATTAGGGAAGCATTTTGGAGTCTGAAAATTAAGAGTCTGGTTATTTTCACATGATACCACTCTGCCACAATGCAGCACTTGTCTCCTATGTGGTGTCTTTTATTTTGTCACCTTCCCAGGGAAATTAAGGCATGTGTCCATTTCAAATATTGAGCCACAAATATAGTGTGTACCATTGTGGCCTTTCATCACCCAGTAGCTCTTTATCCATGTTTTGGCCTGATAATCTGTCTGTTAGGGGTACCACTGAGCCTGCTCTATGGCAGGGGAATCACAATAGCATATTTATCAGTGGCTAATATACTCCTGTGCAGCTAACCTGAAGGATCAGGAATTCAAAAGGCAAGCCTGGTATAGCTCAACCACAGAGCATTTGTGTAGAGATGGAAATGTGTGAAAGGTCAGCTAGAGAGTCAAGTGGTTGAGAAGCTCCATAGATAGGTAGGCTTTGTTGGGAACTCTCCACACATATGGCTTGGATGCTGCTTGCAGAGTTACCTGCTTGGGGAAATCAGAGACAACCTGATTCTGAGTGGTACTGAGAGCTCAAGTGATATTTGTTTGGATATGATGCATTTCGCAGGGTTGGACCTGAGTGCAAGACATTCTCATAGAATCATAGAATGGTTTTGGTTGGAAGGGACCTCCAAAACTCATCTGATCCAACCCCCTGCAGTCAACAAGGATGTCCTTCACTAGATCAGGTTGCTCACAGCCTTGTTGAGCCTGACCTTGAAGATCTCTGGGAATGAGGCCTCATCTACCTCATGGGAAACCTGGTGCAGAACTTGTTCCTAACATCCAATCTAAATCTGTTCTTTTCTCATTTCAAACCATTGCCCCTTGTCCTGTCATTGCAGGCCATTGTAAACAGTCTTCGTGTAGCCCACTTCAGTTATTGGACAGCTGCTATCAGGTCTCACTGGAGCCTTCTCCCGTTCCCAGTTCCCTCAGCTTGTCCTCCTATTATCTTCAAAGGTCTTTCATTTTAAAACAGAGCAGTATTTCTGTAACCTTTAAAGCTACCAGGAACTGTCCTGTGTATTCTCTTTAGGGTAACAAATCTGGTTTCTGTTATTTAGTAGATGTGCTTTAACTTTATTAAAGAGAGTACATTGGTGGGAAGGGGAATGTAGTTAATAGAGTAACATAGGCCTGTGGGACTGTGAAGAAACTGATTGCTAAAATGGCTCCAGCATGTAAAGGATGCAGAAAAGTCTCACAAAGTCTGTGGTGGGCAAAGTTAATGCTGACATTGTCTAGTGCAGTCAGCTGACAGTAGTTTTACTGCAGGCACCTGCAGCTTAAGGATTCTCTTGGGATGACCATTTGCTTGACCAGGGAATGTGTTGACATGTTAGATGTCAGCATCCACAAGTTTTATGGAGTGAAGCAGAGAGGTGTTTCGTGATGTAAGTTTTATAGGCAAACTCTTTGGTTAGTGGTGCAGGATGTGATAGTACTGCTGGACTGGGGACAGAGATAATTTGTCAGGTCATAGCTGAACACTGGATTTGTCCATGTGTACAGAGTATTGTGGTACAGAGCGCTCCTGACAGTGTTGAAAGTTAGCTTAAAATCATCTATATCAGTCTCCAACTTGAGGAAATATTCTTAGCCAGTCATTAAATTACAGAGAAATTCCAATAGTTTTGCTTTCTGGAACAGAAATCAAATGAAAGCAGCAGCATTTATGACACACTAATGAATACACCATGAATTAATAATCATTGGCTACTTTTTGAAGTCTACTTGGCTTCCATCTGTCTCATAAATCACTTCAAATAATTAATTGCTTAATGCTTTTCACCTCTGACAGACAGAAATAAATTGCAGATGAAAACTATCGGTGTTGGCAGTGGGCAGGGCAAAGTGACGTGGCTGTTTGCTATCAGTCCAGAGGGCTGGGGTGCTTTGCTCTGCTGAGTACTTTTCCCAGGTACTCATACATAGGTAAAAGATACTGATGCTGGGTTATTAATTTTAGTCAAAAATTCACCCAAATCCATGGATTTTTCCTTTTTTTTTTAATTCCTCCTTAGCAATGCTGAATCAGTATCTCCGAAGTCTCCAGGCCTCTCTTTGTATTACTGCTGCAGGATAGTCAGAGAATCAAAAAAACACAGAATCTAAGGGGTTGGAAGGGATCTCTGGAGATTATCACCTTGGGTGATAAGTAACCAACCAGTTTTAAGGAATTCCAGTCCCTTTGATCTGGAATAAATACAAATGACAGCCTTACATAAATGCCATTATGGGGGGACCTTAATGCAGCCTTATAGTACTCAGGCCTACTAGAAAGATGGGGACAGACTTTTCTAGAGGGCCTGTTGTAACAGGACAAGGACTGGTGGTTTTGAACTAGGAGAGAGGGAGATTAGGTTAGATACAAGGAATAATTTTTTTATACTGAAGCAGATGACCTGGCCCAGGATGCCCAGAAAGGTAGTAGATGCTCCATCCCTGGAACCATTCCAGGTCAGGTTGTTTGAGGCTTTGGGCAACCTTCTAGTTGAAGGTGTCCTTGCTGACTACAGGGAAGTTGGACTAGATGAGCTTTAGAGGTCCCTCCCAACCATAATCATTCTACGATTCTAACTGCAAACACTTCACTGTAACATTTGGTTTGGAAGGTGCCTGACCCTGAGGATTTTAATACTATTTGTACTGTTTTTGTTTGCAGACACTGAGGAGCTCAGCTGCTTGAAGTCCTGTTTCTTTTTCCCTGTGCTCAAAGCTAGGTAAGGTCAATTACTCAAGTAAAGTTGTGGTGACCAGAGAATGCATGAGAAGCACATTAATTTTTAATCAGTCTGAAAATGGGCAAGTCAGTCATGGTGCTTTCAAGTTGCAGATTGTGCAGTCTTGCCATTTCAAAAAGTATCTGAGATAGATTGTATCAGAAATTCTCCCAGTTGTATGTTCTGCTTTATTCCATCAGTGGCCTAGGTGCTTTTTGATTGCAGGTGGAGGAAAGCTCAAATGCCTGTCTCAACTTCTGATAAATACAGCTTGCAGCGTTCAGATACTAGTGCAGAATTTCATCCTAGTTCCACATCTTCCCCACGAGGGTTGTGAGGTGCCGGAGCACATTGCCCAGAGAAGTTGTAGAGGCTCCAAGCCTGGAAATGTTCAAAACCAGGTTGGATGGGGCCTTGAGCAACCTGGTGTAACAAGAGCTGTCTCTGCCTGTGGTGGGGAGGTTGAAACTAGATAATCTTTGAAGTCACTTTACAGAACCACAGATGGTTTGGGTTTTATTTTCCTTTCCTCAGCCTTTTAAATGCAATACAGAATGGCAACTCCCTACTTTATTCCAACTGATTTTTAAATGTTTTCAGGCTGTAAAGTTATTGGAGAAGTTCTGTGCATAAAACGATGTTACTCAGTGTACTCTATTTAGTCAATGTACCTAGAGAAACATGGAGGGTAATAGGAATTTGTTGCACTACATAGTATAAGCTTGCAGTTTCTTCTGTTCCAGTAATCAACCCCAATCCATTGCAGAAAATTCTCCAGGTGAAATAGTATCTCCCAGGTGTAGTTATTCTAGACAGAAGGAGCTGCAGGTACTAGCTTCCAACCTGGAAGCTGCCTGTGTTCTCCCAAGGTCACGCCCATGTCTCTAGCAGCTCAAGCTCTAGCACTGCTGTGTTGTGCCTGCCTGATGGATTTCTGCTCACTTCAGTGCTGTAAGGGATGTAAGCATAGTGTTTGGAGAGTGGACAGAACAGGGGACAAACAAAATCAGGGTTTTGTGGCAAAGAAACTCCTGGCAGAAAAAAAAAAGGTGGTGGAACAAATGGTCTTGGAATCGGTCACCACCTGGTTGTTGACCCACATCCCTATTGGCACAGAGACTGCGAGTAGGAAGCAGAGCCAGGAGTAAATCCTGCTGAGGAGCTAACACTAAAGTGAGAAAAGATTTGACAGGAAGGGAAAGTAAAGGAGAAGGGAGATATGATCTAGATAAAACATATGAGACAGAAACAGGAAAGAGAAGCAAGAAAAATAAAGAGGGCAAGCAAAGTAAAAGCAAAACAATAACAACATAAAACACAAGTGAAGGAGAAGGGAGATGTGATCGGGAAGAAACACAGGGGGCAGAAACAGGAAAGAAAAGCAAGAAAAATTAAGAAAAAGAAGGCAAGCAAACTAAAAGCAAAGCAATAATAACATAAAGCAGAAGCTCAGGAGTGTTTTGCACTGGTATTACACAATGAAAATTCCACCGGGAAAAGAGGGCAGGCACTGGGTTAAGACGAGGCAAGATTTCACTGTGCCTGAAAGCATTGAGATGAATTTTCTTTATGCATCCATACCCTCTCCCTAAGTGCAGTAAGAGTAGTTTGGAGCCTGTGTGGTCTGAAATGTATTTATGATTTTCTGCTCTCAAATAAGTGTTCAATTTTGTTCAAAAATTGTTTTCTTTATTTACCCAGGGCATGTACTGCTACTGCCAAAGCTAAATGTCACTCCTATCTGTTAGAAATATTTTGGTCTGGGTAATAGCCCAGTGCCTTTAGAATTCAGTGTATTATGCTTTAGTTAAAAATAATGGGCAATAGGGCTGTATTTCACAATGAGTAAGTGGATTAATTATGAGACAAATCACACCAGATACTATTTGCTGCTCAATTCCCTTTGAATTTCAATGAATAATAACTCACTTTAAAATAAAGGGTATTTTGAATGCACCCAACAACGACAAAGGAGACTAATTACAGGTAGTAAATACATTTTTATTAAAATCTGAATGACTACACTTGTCACTGTCTCTCAGAAGTAAACTAGACTCATTTGAATCATATACCTTCTCATATAGCAACTAATTATATTTGTTCCATTCCTACTTGAAAAGCAAACAAACAAAACCAAGTTAGAATGGCATCAACCCCAATTTTCCTGACGTCGTGGAGGTAAAGCTCCTCTTGACCTAAATAGAAGCTGTCTTCATTCAGCATTTTAAGGCATGAGCAGTCTGTTTAGCTTAGGACTTGTGCTAAATACTGAACACAGCACTTGAAGCTAAGTACTAGCTGAAAAGGCAAGGAGAAAGCAGGGAAAAGAAAACCAGTATTAACCCAGGCAGCATTAATCCATGCACAGTTTTACTTCTTGTGATACTCTGACTTACAGGCTCTGTCCCAAGATTAGGTGACAGGCTTTAGGTGGCATTGGTCCCACAGCGAAGCTCCACACCCTCTACAGGGCATTCCTTTTACTCATCAATACAGTTCTGTGGCATCTTGATCTCCTGATTCAGTAAAAGTCATATAAGGATCTTTAACCTGGTGATGAAGAGGCACCAAGCAGGCCTCTTCAGAACTTCAGAAATGCTGAAATGTCCTTTGTCTGGCTGTCACAAACACAGCCTCAGTAAATAGCTATAGGAAAGAGTCCCTAGTTCAGCTGCAAGGAGACCATTTATAGTCCTATATATGTTGCCTCCTGAGTCAAAACATAGATGCAAAATTATTCTGTGCCTTCTAAGGTGTCCCGAGGCTGTAGGAATTCCAGCCCCAAAGACATAAACATCAGTTGTGCTCCCCCAGCCCTGACAGCTGCTTAGTTGGACCTTGGGGTGAGATCTCACTTACTGACAACTTGCACAAGGGCTATACCAAGATGCTCTAGATTCATGACCAGGAAAATAATTCAGAGGCTGTCATCTTAAGTTTTCATTTTGCTTTGTGTAAGCCTCAGCACTGTTCACTTAAACCTAGCTGTTTAAGCACTTACACCTGCTTAGTAAATTCATTTGCTGGATTATTAATGGAAAGGGAGCACAAAGGCTACCATCAGTCTGAGTTAATTTAAAAATTCAAATAAATGATCTTGCATAGTTTGTTTTTCCTCCAGTGTTCACCATTTCCAATTAGGATGCAATGTGACATGTCCTGTTTACACATTTCATATGCTGCATATTTCAAGCAGCAGATCTAGACTCTCAAGATGATGGCTGGCAACTCAAGAAAAAGAAAAACATAAACAACTTGGAGGAAAAATTTGGATATAATAAAAATGATCTTGAAAAATATTCCAAGGCTAAGGCAGTTCAGAAAGAAGTTCAAAGTGTGGAGCATGAACACTGGTTTTCTATAATACAGATGGAATCAATGCAAGTAGAATATTGACTACAGATTAAGCTCCCCTTATTGATAAGGATGAACTTCAGCAATCTCCACCTTCTGAGGAATCCATCATGTGCTTCCTGTCAATCATGAACAGAAAAATCTTTCCATTGTTAGCCAGGTTCCATTTTTCACCTTAACAAAGTCTGAAAAAAATGGTTCTCAACAACTCAGCTGCTAAATAAACTTAGCTCCTGGGAAGTTTTGTGTCTCTTCATCTGTAATGATACTCTTTTAGAGATGTATGGCAGTTTTTTTACGTAGCATTGAAGAAACAAAAGTATTTAATAAATAATAGTTAATTAGAAGATAAATGAAGATAAAATGTAAAGGGTGCAGTGGAATCTACAAGAAGAAAGAATATGTAGCAAAGCATAAACACTCTAAAAAGAGTAAAACAAATCTTAGCTGTTAAGAATATGCAGTAGATATCTGTCAAGGGTCAGGGCTGGGCCAGCCACCAGATGAATGCCAGAGGCTCTGTATGAACCCCTCTGCCTTCCTAAAGGGAAGAGAAAGGAAATAAGAGAGAGAGACTGATGGGGTGGGAAAGAAACTTAAACCAACTGGGATAGAAAGAAAAACCATCAAGTGAGACAGGGACAAAGAAACACAAACCATATGGAACCCAAACCCTGATGTCACTGATGTCACCTCACCACTGATGCTATGAGCAGGCACCGGGGCAGTCCTAGACTAGACTCAGCAGTGGACATGAACTGGATTCAGGAGCTGTATTCTGGAACTGTATTCAGGAACTCATGAATTAGGATTGAAGGCAGGACAGAGTCCTCCTGAAACACCAGGCAGTGAAGAAGGGGCTTGATCTGTCAGCTTTCTCCTGAAGGTGACATCCATGGATTGTTTAGTTTGGGGTCACCTGTCCTATCTGGTCCTCCCTGCAGGTGCCACCTCTGACTTCCTGCACTCTTATGTGGGGCGTAAGATGTAGAACTGCCCTTGCTCTGAATCCCAGCCCTTGGCAATGACTCTCCCCATCAACTTCACACTTCTAGCAGCAGCCCCTGGCTGTGCAAACCTGCACTAAACTGCAAAACAGCCTCAGTGAGCAGAGCCTGAGCTGAAAATTCACAGCACTGAGCAGAATCAGTTCTGGTCTAGCCCAAGGCAGCACAACATTGCAACTAACAGAAATACAGAGAAACCAACATCCTTTCCCTTACAATGAACGAGATAAATCAACTTGCCCTTCACAGGTAAAGATCAAACTAATTCTGTCCCTCAAACAGGCATGAAAAAACACCACTCACGTAATATAGAAGCTCCAATTCTGACTCTGTAAGTGATCTTCTTTAGTCCTGTAAGCTGCAAGGACAGGAGTTGTTAGTGATTTTTACCACATGCAGTAACAGTGTGGAGCTTGATCATTAGCACTTTGCTTCAAAAGATTCAGTAGCAGTAAATGTATTATCAAGGTTAATTGCTCATTTCATTAGCTTGATCTCAAAGTTGTGCTTTCTTATTCACCAGGATAGTAATACTGCTGTTTGCAAGATAGTTTACTGGTAGTTTCGCATTTTAACAGAGAAATCATAGGTTTATCTGAAGAGAAAATAAAAGGATGGGGAAAATGTAAGAATGGAGAATTGGTTAACAAAACCACAATAAGCTGTGCAAAAGTAAAGTATTGCAGAGGATTTGCTTTGCCATTGGAAGGATAAGTTCCTAAAAACCATTCTGGAGAATGTCCTCTAAGGAAGTGAATAAGTTGTAGGGAATAGGAAGCAATGGATTACTTAGAGTCATGGAAAAGTTTTGGTTGAGAAAGACATTTAAGATAATTGAGTCCAACTGTTACCTAACTGCCAAGGCTGGTGCTAAACCATGTCCTTCAGCACCACATCTCTGCCTCTCTGAAACACCTCCCTGGTCTACCTGTTCAGTCTTTGAGAACCCTTTTGTTACAAATGATGCAAAATTAATAATTGATACTAATTTTTATATCCCGCTGAAGATTGTTAATAACTATGAAAATTGTTTACTAACATTATCTCACCAGAAAACTTATTTACAAGGTTCGAAACGCACGGTTTGGAAATTTATACACAGAGGGAACAGGCAAAACTGGAATGCTTTAAGAGGTAACTGGCAAATGCAAACATTGTACTGGAAGGTTCTTGCGGTCACTATACCGCTTGCGGTTAGTTATCCTGCGTATCCAGTAGATGGACACAAGAGGCTCCTTTCTGCTTATGACAGAAGGCAGTTAGTGATTACAAGAGATTTAAGTATTTCGTTACCAAATATTATTGGACAGTACCCAAAGCACATGGAGGGGTTGCTGTCGGTGGTCTCCAAGCCGTTAGAGGCTTTGGAGTTTTCCCAGGCTCTTTTCTCAGGCAACTAGGAGTCTGGCACAGTCTCTGACCTGATTCCTCTTGATTCCTAATTCAGCAGCAGCCTTGCAGTGGGGCAGGCAGGATGCAATGCCACGTGCAGGCTTGGCACAATGTCACACTGTCTGTGCAGGCTGATCGCCTGCAGGCATTTAGAGCCTGTTCTTGTAGTGGAGTTCCAGACATTTCAGGATAAAATGAGGCAGCAGCAGCACACATGAATACAACAGCAGAGAGCACGTTGTGTTACCTGCTCATCCCTTTTTATCAATACAGTCTAAGACTAAGAGGCCTTTGGACACAGATTAGCCTATCAGGATGGCACTTTGCCAAACTTGACCATATTACGTGAAGCCAGGGCTTTGGTTTTCCTTTCCTGTGGTTGCTTCCCCCAGCACAGAAGGAGAGGGAGCAGGGGAACATGTCTGGACAAGCCACAGTCCTTAGACTTAGTGGCTCCAGGTTCTTTGTCCTCTTTCCCACAGTTGCTTCTCCTCATAGAAGAAGGTAGGAGAGCAGAAAAACATGTCTGGGCAAGCCAGGACATGTATAAGCCTATTTAGGCCTGCTTAGGCTTACCACGACACCTTTCAGTGAAGAAGTTTCTTCTAATTTCCAACCTTAACCTCCCTTGATGAAACTCGAGGCTATTTCCTCTTGTTTGATCACTTGTTGCTAGGGAGAAGAAGCCAACCTGCACCTTGCTACAAACCTCCTTTTGATGCTCATTTTACTTTTATCTCCATGGCAGTTCATCATCAGAATAATTACCATCAATTTGGTGGTTTGAGGCTAATTGCAATATTTTAATGAGAGAAATTAGATCAATGGTTGTGAATAGAAAATAATGATGGTCTGTATCATTCATTGGTTTGCTGAAAGGGATAAAAAAGCCAAAATCTAAACAATTTGTCCCACTTTGTTCTGGGACATTGCTTCTTTTTGTTTCTCCTTCATTCTGCTCTAATATCTCCACTAATCTCAGCTAACAGATAACAACTAAGCTTTGCTGGTTGTTTCATTTGTCTGTCTGGGAAGGAAGAGGGAGAGAGTGAGAGAGCAGCTTTGAGCCCCTTCTGGGCAGTTTCTTTGTATTTCTGTATTATTTCTAATTTGTATATACTTGTTATATACTAAGTTGTAAATACTTCTATTTTATATGTACACTTGTTAATTTAACTTTGCTGTAAATATAGCTTTATTTCACTTCCAAGCACTCCGAGCTGGTCTGATAAATTTCAATAGTGGTGGTGGTGGTGGAAGTTCCTAACCCACCTGAATCAGGAAGTGTTCCCTCTAAGTCCAGATCTCTTTCTAGAAAGGTTTCTCTGCATAAGAATCTCTTTCCCTTTCAGCCTCCTCCATCACTGAGGATTCCTCTGCACACAGTAAATATAAAGTGGTTCTAGCTTGGACTTTGCATAGTGTGCTTTCAAAAAAGTAAGCTTTGAATCTCATCTGGTAAGGGAGGGAGCATGCTATTGGTCTGACGAAAGCCAGCTTCATCTATTGAAACATGATGCTTCCCCATGAGTATCTAGAAATACAATATACGTATAGATGAAGTTAAATCACAGCAAGCAAAGAAGCCCTTCAGGAAGAGCTGGATAGTGTTGGGTTTGGAGTGATTTTTCTTCTTAATGGACTGAACCACCCACTAAAAGATTTCTGGTTTCTTGGATGATTCATTAATACTTCCTTCATTTTCCAATTTCTATGGGACCATCTGGCCCATCTTGTAGAAAAGCATTTAGCTGTAAACATATTTTACAGTCTTCCTCAATTTAAAAGTAGTTGCCCAGCTGCTTCATAGAAACTGTCGGCAATTGGTAAACTCCTCAGAATCACCAGTCTTCATTAGTAATCCAATCAGGATGTGCTTTAAAACACTACAAATCAGATTATTCTCCTCTGGACAGGAATTGGAGTGGTATGATGGGCTGGGTTATCTTACTGTGCATCTCTAATCACCTTTAATCCAGGAGATGTGAGCACTTCCCTTCCAAGGGTGGGCACTTGGACTGGATATCCCTGCGCGTATATGTACTTGTGTGTGTGTTCCCCCCAGAAGAGTGATGCTCAAGAACTTTCTACCTCATTGGTTCAAATTTAATGTCAGGCTTTGGTAGCATGACTTCTGTGCTGTAGTGGCTGTGCTTTTGAGATCCTGTGTTATCTGTGAAGGAATAAACCAGTGCATGAGCAAAAGTGAGGAACTGACCTGCTGGAAAGCAGCTCTTCAAATAGAGACCTGGGAGTCCTGGTGGACAACAAGTACAGCATGAGCCAGCAATGTATCTTCATGGCCAAGAAGGCTGCTGGCCTCCTGGGGTGCATTAGAAGAACGTAGCAAAGCCACTTCTGGTGTATTGTGTCCAATTCTGGGCTCCTCAGTTCAAGAGAGACAGGAACTACTGCAGAGACTCCAGTGGAGGTGCGCAAAGGTGCTGAGGGGCCTGGAGCATCTCTGTGAGGAGGAAAGGCTGAGACCTGGGGCTGTTTAGCCTGGAGAAGAGCAGCCTGAGAGGGGGATCTTCTCAATGCTTATCAACATCTAAAGGGAGGGTGTCAAGAAGCTGGGGTCTCTTCAGTGGTGCCCAGTGACATGACAAGGAGCAGTGGGCACAAACTGGAACACAGGAGGTTCAACCTAGACGAAAGGAAGAACTTCTTTCCTGTGAGACTGCGAAAGCCCTGGAGCAGCCTGCCCAGAGAGATTGTAGAGTCTCCTTTCCTGACCAGCACATTCTTGTGTAATCTGAGCTAGGCAAACTATCTTTAGCAGGGGGATTGGACTAGGTGGTGCTCTTCCAACCTTCACCATTCTATGATTCTGTGCTTTAGATAGATTTGAATGGTAAATTTGAATTTTCTGTTTGGAGTGTATTTTAGATCACTCCCTTTTCCTCTCCCCATTACCTTCTGTGCTATCAAACCCATGTTTCTTTAACAGCTGGCAGTGCTTCCTGCTCTTAAGATGAAAATATGCAGGTAAGGAAATCAGGGGGGCACTTGACTGCATTAAACCATTCCATTAGGATATCATTTCTGTGGTTGCAAGGCTGGTGCAATATGCAGCTGGGAATGTTTATAAGAAGTAGAAATTAAAGTCTCATTAAAATTAATTCCTACACATTGATCTCTAATGTGTAAGATTCTCTATGTGTATAAGGACTTGGATGGATACAGAATTTATAGTTCTTTAGAAAACATCTACATGGCTCAGATAAATATTTAGGTAGCATACTTGCTTGTCATCAAACAGGATAGAGTCTAGTTGGAAGTCTGTATTTAGCGGAGTCCCTCAGGGATTGGTACTGGGGCAGATGCCATTCAATATTTTCATCAAAGACCTGGATGTGGGCACAGAAGGCACTGTCAGCAAGTTTGCAGATGACACCAAACTGGGAAAAGTGAGTAAGACCCCCTTAGACTGTTCCAGACCTGGACATGCCTCAGAGCTGGACAGGGAGAAGTGGAATGAAATCCAGGGCCAAGTGTAGAATCTTGCATTTGGGAAAGAACAGTCCTGTGGATCTGTAAAAGTTGGGGACTGATCTGTTGGAGAACACCACAGGGGAGAGGGACCTGGGGGTCCTGGTGGACAGNCCTGTGGATACATCTGGAATACTGTGTCCAGTTCTGAGCCACTCAGTTCAAGAACCATTTCAGGGAATTGCTTGAGAAAGTCCAGAACAGAGCCACAGAGATGCTGAAGGCAGAGAAACATCTCCTTTGTGAGGAAAGACTGAGGGAGCTGAGGCTCTTTAGCTCAAAGAGGAGGAGACTGAGGGGTGGCCTTATTCATCTTGATAAAGATGTTAAGGGCAGTGTCAGGAGGACAGAGCCAGGCTCTGCTCAGTGATGTCCAATGATAGGACAAGGGCCAATGGGTGCAAGCTGGAGCAGAGGAGGTTCCACATGAACGTAAGGAAAATCTGTTTCCTTGTGAGGAGGCCAGAGCCCTGGAGGAGTCTGCCCAGAGAGGTTGTGGAGTCTCCTTTTACAGTTTGTTGTGTAATGCATTCACATCCTACAAGCAATATTTTTGGTTAGCTTTAGGGAGGAAATGGAGTGCTCACAGTCACAAGTATCTATTGTCTGATGTTTGGTAATTTTCCTTAATTAATTCCATTGTTTCTGGAGCCATTGGCACTCAGCTAGCAGAAAGTTTGAAGATAACTACTTTTCTCATAGGCAGTTACATGCCATTATCTGAGTGTATTTGGTGACTTTATTAAATTCAGAGAGCTTGGCTGGTTCTGAATTTCACATATCTTTTCAGTTTTTGTCTGCTGTCAATGGGATCTATGAAGAATTTGTCTTTTCAACTAAATCCCCCAGCTCAGTTCATTGCAGGCATAGTTTAAAGACTCATCCTAGTGGATAATTAGACATTTTTATGAGCCTTTGCTTCATAGCTTGTGGATATCTGTATTTCAGAAGCTTTATAGTCCATGAAATAAAGAGGTTGTGTTGCAGTATGTTCAGCAGCTTATACACAGAACCCAAATGCTGCTTTTTAGGAACTGAGGGTTTAGAGGAGTGGCATCATTTTCCTCTTGCAGTTGGGAGTCAGGAATGACTCTGCTGAGGGGACTAGATCCAAGCTAGTGAAAAGCCTTTGAAAATCCGATCGGTTCCTAAACACAGCATGGCTCCCAGTTGAATTTCCTTTAGTCTCTGTGGAATTAGGAAGGAGCTCTGTATATCTCCAGGCCTTTCTGTTGACTGTGAGACTGCTAAACACAGACTGTTCAAGCAAAATAAGCAGTAATTTTCAAGTGAAAAACCAATCTGTAAGGTAGTGATGGTATCAAGGCACACCCAGCTATCAGAAAAGCAAACAGAAGGGAAATGATAAATGGTACATGAAGGGAAGAACAAAAAAAGGAGGAAAATCTAATCCAGCTTTTCTCCAAGAGTTGATCCAGAGGAACAGCAGTTGTCAGCTCTCCCATGTTCATGTGGGGGCTTTTGTCGTTCTGTCCTTGTCACGTTTCAATATTTGGCCAACTTCTGTTTCACTATTCAGTAAAGAGTAGTTATGAAGTTTCCTTCCTGCCAGATTTTTTGGCAATTGATCATTTATTCAGATCTTCATAAAATATCCACCATGATCTACTAGTGAAGTAGCTCTTCTGACTGGCAGTGCTGATAATTTTATTAACGTCTGTGCAATGCAATATTTGTATTCAGAAAGCCATACTTTAAACCTCATCTTTTAGATGTCATTGGATAGAGATACAGATATCCATATGGATTAAAGCAGCAAATGCATTGGATACACAGGATACATTCAATAGCTCTGTCTTATACTTCCTCTGTGATTTTACTGCCAGGGAACAAGGGTAAATCACAGAGATTTAATAGTTTCTTCCCTTTTTTGGTTTGTTCATAGATTTATAGAATGGTTTAGGTTGAAAAATACCTTAAAGATCATCTAGTTCCAAACCTCCTGCTGTGAGCAGGGACATTAAAGCAGTTTGGTCAAGGCCTCATCCAACCTGGCCTTCAACACCTCCAGAGACAGGGCATCCACAACCTCCCTGGGCAACCTGTTCCGGTGTCTCACCACCCTCACTGGAAAAAATTTCTTTCTAATCTCCAGTCTAACTCTGTCCTCCTCAAGCTTCAGTCCATTCCCTTTCATCCTATCTCATCAGATGTGAAAAGTCAAAAGTCCCTCCCCAGGACCTTCCTTGTAGGCCCCCTTCAGGTACTGGAAGGCTGTCCTAAGGTCTTCCTGGAGGCCTTTCCCTGCCCCTTCCTCCCCCCCCTTTCCCCCCCTTTTTCCCCCCGGTAATGGGGAAAAAGGGGAAAGGCTGGTAACGATATGAAAAGTAGAGTTCTCTTAATGAGTGCTGTAAAAATTTCTTCGTTATGAGGGTGGTGAGAATCTGAAATAGGTTATAGAATCATAGAATGGTAAGGTTGGAAGGAGACCTCAAGGATCATCTAGTTCCAACCCCCTGCTATAGGCAGGGACACCTCCCACTAGCACAGCTTACTCAAGGCCTCGTCCAACCTGGCCTTGAACACCTCCAGGGAGAAAGCATCCACAACCTCCCTGGGCAACCTGTGCCAGTGCCTCACCACCCTCACTGTAAAGAAATTCCTCCTGACATCTAGTTTAAATGTTCCCTCTGCCAGTTTAAACCCATTGCCCCTAGTCCTGTCATTGCAAGACCTTGTAAACACTCCCTCCCCAGCCTTCCTGTAGGCCCCCATCAGATACTGGAAGGCTACTCTAAGGTCTTCTCAAAGCCTTCTCTTCTGCAGGCTGCAGAGCCCCAACTCTCTCAGTCTGTCCTCATAGGAGAGCTGCTCCAGCCCTCTGATCATCTT
>WBNM01026096.1:0-16873 GCA_013399055.1 Ramphastos sulfuratus
CAGCAGATCACCACTGCCACCCATTTTGGTGTCACCTACAAACTACCTGGGAGAACCTCAATGTCCTCACCCAGACCATTGACAAAGACATTAAAGAGAACTGGACCAGCACTGAGTCCTAGGGGACATCACTATCCACTACCATTCTTTGAGCCTGGCTTTCCACCCCATATTTTGGGACATGGTCTAGTGGTCATAGAGATGTTCAGCAGAAGGTTGGAATTGATGATCTTAAAGGACTTTTCCAATCTCAATGATTCTGTGATTCTGTGACCCTAAATAACTACGTATTCATGGCCCACACTTCCTCTTAAATTTTATTTCTGTAGATTTGTGAAGCAGTTTTGAAAAGCTGGAAAGCATTTTTTTGTCATTTCAGCACAGAATGAAACAGTGGAAAAGCAGAAGGAATGAAAATTGTCTGCTCTTGTCTGTTCTTTCCTGATGGTTATGTTTTCTGTCTCCATAACTGTGCTCCTCTGAATCACCACCTGAGAGGCCTGGGGCTATTTAACCTGGAGGATAGTGGGCTGAGTGTGGCTCTTCTCAATGATTGAGGCTTAACAAGACCAAGTACTGGGTCCTGCCCTTGGGTCACAACAACCCATGAAGGCTCCAGGCTGGGGCAGAGTGGCTGGAAAGTGCCCAGCAGAAAAGGCCCTGCTGGTTGGCAGCAACTGGACATGAGCAGTACCCAGGTGGCCAAGAAGGGCACCAGCATCCTGGTCTGAATCAGCAACAGTGTGGGCAGCAGGAGCAGAGTAGGAATTCTGCCCCTGTGCTGGGCACTGGTGAGGCCACAGCTTGAGTGCTGGGTTCAGTTCAAGGTCCCTCCCTCCCAGAAGGACATTGAGGGGCTGGAGCAGGTCCAGAGAAGGGCAACAAAGGTGGGGAAGGGTCTGGAAGTCTGGGGAGGAGCATCTGAGGGAGCTGGGGGTGTTTGGTGTGGAGAAGAGGAGGTTGAGGGGAGACCTCATTNGAGAGACTTCAGTGGTGTGAAGGTGCTAGAGGCCTGGAGCAGACTGCGCAGAGGTGTTGTAGAGTCTCCCCAGCTCCCTCAGCCCCTCCTCACAGGACTTGTGCTCTAGAGACCTCCCCCCCCAATTACAGCCCCATTACACCCCTCAGGTTCTGTTTGTATCCCCTCAGGCTCCATACCTCTCCCCTGAGGCTCCATTTTACCAACCATCCTCGAGGTTCTATTTCCCATCCCTCGGAGTCTATTTCACACCTCTCAGGGTCTGTTTCACATCCCTGAGGCCTATATTCCACTCCTTTGGGCCTATTTCCCAAGCCTCAGGCTCTGCTTCCCTCTCCTCAGGGTCTATTTCGCATTCCTGAGGCCTATATCCCACTCCTCTGGGCCTATATCCCACTCCTCAGGCTCTGTTTCCCTCTCTTCAGGGTCTATTTCACACCCCCAAGGCCTATATCCTACTTCTCAAGGTCTATTTCCCACTCCTCAGGCTCTGTTTCCCTCTCTTCAGGGTCTATTTCACACCCCCAAGGCCTATCTCCCACTTCTCAGAGTCTATTACCCACTCCTCAGGCTCTGTTTCCCTCTCCTCAGGGTCTATTTCACACCCCACCAGGCTCTATTTCCCATATTCCAATGTGTATTTCCCACCTCTCGAGGTCTGTTTCCTCAGTCTCTATTTCCCCCCTCCTCAGACTCTATTTCCCCCTACTCGGGCTGCATTTCCCACTTCTCAATGTCTATTTCCCACTCCCGAGGCTCTGTTTCCCACTCCTCAGTGTTTGTGTCCCACTCTTCAGGGTCTACTTCACACTCCCCATGGCTTATTTCCCATCCCTCAGCGTCTATTTCCCACTTCTATTTCTCACCGTTCAAGCTCCATTTCTCGCTCTCACGTCGTCCCCTGTCCCCTCACCGTGTGCCGCCGGCGGACCGGCGCCGCTTTCCCGCCAGAACCGCCCCGGCCTTGAAGTGGGGCCGGGCCCGTCATAGTGACACCGCCCCGGGGGGTATCGGGAGTGCGACCAGTGCTTAGTGTCCGGTGCCTGACGACCGGTGGCGGCGGTTGGGGTCCGCGGAAGATGCAACGGTTGCCGGAGGGGAGCGAGTTCCGCCTGTCCAACGGGACGAGGGAGCCCAACACTTCCATCACGCACGTCAGGCTGACCGAGGCTGCTCAGTTTGCCTTGGAGAACTACTCCAAGTCCAAGGTGAGAGGCGGGCGGTGGCGGCAGGTTCACACCGGCGGCGGGCGCTCGTGATTTCGGGATGTACATGAAGTTCTGGTCCTCCTCCTGTTCCTCATTCCGGACCTCTCCTCCCGTCTCCCTTCCTGCCGCCTCCTCTCAGCTCCCGTCCCCTCTTTCCACCTCCTGTCCCCTCTTCCCGTCTCCCGTCACTTCTGTCCCATCTCCCATCCCCTCTTCCCGTCTCCCGTCACTTCTGTCCCATCTCCCATCCCCTTTTCCCGTCTGCCGTCCACTTTTCCGACGTCCTGTCACCTCGCTCCCGTCTGCTGCCACTTCGTTCCCATCTCCCATTCCCTCTTCCCATCTCTCGTATCCCGGTTTCCGTCTCCCGTCACCTCCTTTCCTGCTCGTTTTACCACTTTCCCATCTCCAGTTTCATCGCCCACCGTCCGTTCCTGGCTCCCCGGCTCCCTGTCTCTCGTCACCTCCTTCAGTCTTCCGTTCCCAGCTCTCCGTCCCCCTTTCCCATTTCTCCTCCCCGTCTCTCGTCCTCTTGTTCCATCTCCCATCACCTAGTCCCCGTCTCCCGTCCGTGCGTTCTCGTCTCCTGTCCCCCGTTTCCGTCCCTCTCTCCGTCCCTCCCTCTTCGTCTCCTGTTTCTGTCACCTCTTTCCCATCTCCCTCCCTCCGTTCCCATCTCCTGTCTCTTGTTCCCGTACCCCATTCCCATCTCCAATGCCCCCCTTCCCATTCCCCGTCTCCCCTTTCTTATCCCCCCGTGGCGTCCCTCTTCCTCCGGCAACAACTCTGTGGTGAGGGTGCAGGTGCCGTGTCCCGACCTCGGTCCTAGCTCCTGCTCCACAGCACCCTCGATCACAGGGAGCCGTTGCACGGAGTCAGGCTTGGAGCAGCCAGTGGAAGCAGGAGGTTGTTTCATCTTCTCCATGCTGTGACACTTGATCAGCAGTCCTCCAGCTAAAATGATCTGAACTGAAATTAGTTCCCCGTGTGCTAAAATTAATTAATCAGTCACTGTACCTGATTGATACGAGCGCGCTGCGCTGCCACAGCTGAGGGAGTAGCCCTGGCAGAGGGGTTTGTAAGGGTTGGAGGAGGCTGGGGGCAGGCTGCCAGTTTTAGGGATGACAGCTATTTAGCATCTCCAGTTGTAGGTGCCCCTCACCAGGCTGGTGCACTAATTGCTGACTTGGAATCGTTAGTTCAGGATGAGTTCCTGATGGCCAGAGAGGATGCCAGCGTGCAGATGCAGGTGGGACATGCTGCTTTTGCTTCGCTTGTGATGGAAGCTGAGCATCCAGGAGCCTGATTCCCTCATCCTGAGTATTTTATGTCATAGTTGGGTGCAGGGATCCAAAAAGATTGTGAAAAATTCATGGAAGTGTGATATCACAGCATCCCAGCATGGTGGGGTCAGAAGGAGTCTCTGGAGATCATCCAGTCCAACCCCCCTGCTCCAGCAGGGCACCCACAGCAGCTTGCCCAGGAGCACAATGGCATGGGGGGGTTGGAAGCTCTGCAGAGGAAACTCCACAACTTCTCTGGACAGACTGCTCCAGCCCTCCAGCACCCTCACACCAAACAACACCAGGCAAATCACTTCAAGCCACCTCAACATTTCAGCCAGGCTTTTGAGCAGGGTCTGTTGTGACAGGACAAGGCGGGGATGCTTTGGACTCAAAGAGGGAGGTTGAGAGTGGGGAGAAGGGAAAAATGCTTGACCCTGATGGTGGGGAGAGCCTGGTCCAGGTTGCCCAGAGAGGTTGGAGCTGCCCCATGCCTGACACCATTGCAAGTCAGGTTGGTTGTGGCTCTGAGCAGCCTGCTCTAGTTGGGGATGTCCCTTGCTGGCTACAGGGGATTGGGCTGGATGAGTCTGAAAGGTCCTTTCCCACCCAAATCACTCTGTGATTCCATGATCCTAGGATCTGTGACAGTGGGAAGCAGTGGGGACTTGAGCATTGCCATCATTATCAACGCTCTTTGAATAGACAGGTTGCCTGTGTTAACCACAGGACTCAAGCTGATACCTTGAACTCAAGGACATGTGAAAATGGTGTCATTGAAGTGTCTCCAGCAATGACTCCAGCTCTTATTAACCACCAGTGCCCACCAGAGTGGTATTTGGGAAGGAACAAAGCACACCATTTGGGACTCCCACATTCAGTGGTGCTTTGGAGGAGGGTTCTTTTCCTTCCCAGTGCCAGCAGACACCACTCTACACCTTCCAGCACTTCTCAGATTCCCCATGACTCTGCAGTGTCTCTGCTGAGCATGACAAACTGCCAGCTCTTGGGCAGAGGACACACAGGTGCTGCAAGGAGCCCAAACCCACTGCTGGAGCCCTGGCTGCTACTATCCACCAGGGTCTGCATCATGATATGGGCAGGAGGAGCCCTCCAGTTGTCTGTGGGCACATCCATCTTCTCTTTTATAGCAAAACAGCTTCTCCTGGAGCACAGAGTGTTGTCCTTTTAGTGATATTCTGGTTGTTTTTTTTTTTTTTTTTACTTTCTTCTAGGATTCTATTTCTTCTAAGCCTTCAATTCGATTTGAAGGGTCCAAAGGGGTGAGTAATTTACTCTATTGAAAAATAATTGCAGTGTGGATTAACCACTTTCACTTACTTAAAAAAAATGTATCCTGCAGATATTCTTAAAATCTGCTTAATGCCAAATTTGTTTCATTGTGTGTTTACTTTAGAGTAATAGCTGAAAGTGGAAGAGAATCATACCTGTGATATGCTGGGATTTAATCTTGGTTCCATCACCTTCTGGCCCCAGTTTCAGAGCAGTTGGAAGGACTTCTGAGTCCCCAGCTAAGCAGTGCAAGCTTAACATTTCAAACTGCACTTGAAGGAGCTGATTTTAAGGCATGAAGCAGAAATTTGCTTTTGAGGGATTGACAAATTGCATTGGGCTGGAAGGGATGCTCAGAGAGCATTCTTGTCCAACCCTCTGCAGGCAGCAGGGACACCTCCAGCTACAGCAGGCTGCTCAGGGNGTGCAGGACTCTGCACTTAGCCTTATTTAACCTCCTTCCTCAGTCAGTCCTTAATTTTGGATGAGGAAGACACAAGAATGGAGGGAAAATATGTCTCTGCTGGAAGATATCAAAGGTAGCAGTCCAAGTCATCTGAGAATTAAAATTTAACTCTTTCTATCCTCATTTCCAAAGTGTTATTATGGAATCCCCAAGACAGCACTGCAGGCAGAACTCTTCCTTTCTGTGAACAGTTTAAAGGACCCATTCAGAATATGAACACAGCCAAAATCTTTGTCCCTCTAGCAAGCAAATCTATTTATTGAAATCTACCATAAGTCCAGTAACTCAATCTAATACACCTGGGACAAGCTCTTAGCAAAATAATGCCTTTTAAGTTATATAAACTGCAATTAAATCAGATAAGCCTGATCTATGGGATCACAGACTAGGATGGGTTGGAAGGAACCCTCAAAGATCATCCATGGGCAGGAAAACCTCCCACGAGCCCAGAGTGCTCAAAGACCTCATCCAGACTATCTTTGAACACCTCCAAGGAGGAGACATCCACAGCCTCCCTGGGCAACCTGTGCCAATGTCACCCCATGCTGCCAAGAATTTCTTCTTCATCTCCAGTCTCAAAGCCCTCTCCGAGCTCAATGCCATTGTCCCTCACCCTGGCACTCCCAGCCCTTGTCCAAAGTCTCTCCCCAGTGCTCCTGGAGTTCTTTCAGGTACTGCAAGGCTGCTCCCAGCCTGTCTTCAAAGGGGAACTGCTCTTGTTGTGGTTCAAATGTGATAGCCCAGACAGTTGCTGAAACAGAATGAAGAACAATTAGTTGATCTGCAGATAATACAGAGCTGGGACAAGATGCATAAGGATGGATTCAAAAATATTCACAGCAGGCTTTGAAAATTGAAATGGAGATCTGAGAAGAGATGGATAGTGGCCTTCAAAAGAGGCTACAGAAGGTTCCACCTCATCTGAAGCAGCTCTGCAGAAGCTCTGCAGGTTACAGTCAGACATCCAGGCAAGACAAGCCCACAGCACCACACATTTACACTACTGGGGTGCAGCAAGGAGCTGCAGGCCGAACTGCAGGATGATGACATGAAACTTTTACACAGGAGCTGCTGCTCTTGATCCACTTTCTGGCTCACCAAATGTTTCCACCACGTTTTGCTTTCTCACACTACCATGCTGCACAACACTGTTCCAGAGAATGCTTCAGCACCTTACCCTTGCCCAAGGGCACCAGCCTCTACCAGATGCCATCCACCACTTTGACCTGAAGGGATTTCAGACCCATTCCCTACCTCTTTGCAAAGATGATGATCTAATTCCCTGGCAAATCAACTTATCTTTGACAGTGAAGGTGGAGAGACACTGTAACAGGTTGCCCAGGGAGGTTGTGGATGAACCTCCCTGGAGGTTGGATGAAGTCTAGTAGAAGATTCTATGAATCTATGAATCTTACAGAGGCAGGTTTGTAAAGCATGGGGATCTTTGTAGGCTATATGTAACCTAGAAAGTGTTCCTAGCAGCTTAGAGAGAGCAACACTTGAACCAGAGGACCCGCTGACAACACTTAAATTTGCTGTCACCTCAAACATGGTCAAATTTCACTGCTATTGACATATTTTCCCTCTATTCTTGTGTCCTCCTCATCCAAATTAGTGACTGCCTGAGGAAGGTTCAATAAGGCCAAGTGCAGGGTCCTGCACCTGGATCATGGCAACCCTGGATGCCAGTGTAGGCTGAGGGTGATGCAATTGAGGGCAGCTCTGCAGAGAAGGACATGGGGTGCTGGGGGTGAGAAGCTGGATGAGAGGCAGCAATGGGCACTGGCAGCCCAGAAGGCCAAGGACAGCCTGGGATGCATCCAAAGCAGTGTGGCCAGAGGTGGAGAGAAGGGATCCTGCCCCTCTGCTCTGCTCTGCTCTGCTCTCACCTGCAGGGCTGCGTCCAGCTGTCAGGCCACCAACTCAAGAGAGGCCTGGAGCTGATGGAGGTAGTCCAGAGGAGGCCACCAAGCTGCTCAGAGGGCTGGAGGACCTCTGCTGTGGGGACAGGCTGGCAGAGTTGGGGCCGTGCAACCTGGCTAAGAGAAGACTGCAGGGAGAGCTTAGAGCTGCATTTCAATAGCTGTAGGGGACCTGCAGGCAGGCTGGGGAGGGCCTGTTGAGAAGGGCCTGTGGGGACAGGCTGAGGGGGAGTGGTTTGGAAGTGGATCAGGGCAGAGTTAGGTTGGACATGAGGAGAAAGTTGTTGAGAGTGAGGGTGGGGAGCCCCTGGCACAGGCTGCCCAGGGAGGTGGTGGAAGCTCCATCCCTGGAGATATTCAAGGCCAGGCTGGATGTGTCCCTGTGCAGCCTGCTGTAGCTGGAGGTGTCCCTGCTGCCTGCAGAGGGTTGGACAAGATGCCCTTGGAGGATCCTTTCCAACCTGATACAGTTTGTGACTTTGTATGATCGCTGTGAATAAAAGTTGCATTTTTTTGAAGGAAAAGAGTGGTGAACAAACCAGAGCAGACAGCTGAGCTTGTAGCTCACCTGGGCTCTTGACAGCACCTTTGGCCACAGATGCTTCTGTCAGCACCAACCTCCCTTATCCCCACTGTGGATTCAATATCTAAATCTGACATTTTTTGTGGTGAAAAACACATAAAAATTCTGTGAAATTCTGTCTACCTTACATGCAATCCTCAATGTTTACACTTTGACAGCTCCAAGGCCTTTGAAGGTCCCTTCCAGCCCCATGCACTCTGTGGCTCTGTGAATGAATGTTCCTCTATTTCTTCCCAAGTCTGTGAGAAATTAATCCTAACAATTTGAGGATGAAAGTAAATTTCTAGACCTTTTCTTTGCTCATGCAAAGAAAGTGTTGGCAGTGGCTGGATCCTTCAACAATCTTCTTTCAGAGTTTGTGTATGTATAGTTTTAAAACATTCACTGTTTCCTTTTGAGCTCACTCCTGGGGAATTGCTGTGGGTGATAAGCTTCACGGGCATCTGCTGATGAGCAGGCATACTCCGTTTCCTCCATACTTTTATCAGTGTCCTTCTCTATATCTAGGAGGTAAAAAAATAAAATAAAAGAGGCTGGAAGAGCAACAAAGATGTGTTTCAAATGGGCTCAAAGGCCAGCCACTGTCTTCACATCAAAACACACCCAGCCAGTCTGTGGCTTAATACCCCCATCAGCTCTTCCAGAATGGTAAATATTAGAGCACAGAAATTCCTGATGTTTAAGAGGGTTGTGTTGGGGTCAGTGCTTAGATCATTTCATAGTCTTGGTGGAGTAGTTAAGACAGCATTAACCTGGATGTCCAGGGAGTCTCTTAGAGAGATCCAGCATCCAGCTCTGGAGCCTTCAGCACAAGAAGGAGATGGATTTGATGGAGAGGGTCCAGAGGAGAGCCACAAAGCACTTCCGCTATGAGGACAGGCTGAGGGAGCTGGGGTTGTTCAGCTGGTGAAGAGAAGGCTGCAGGGGGACCTTAGAGCTGTTTTCCAGTACCTGAAGGGGTTACAAGCAAGCTGCAGAGGGACTGTTCCCAAAGGCCTGCAGGGACAGGGCCAGGCGCAATGGCTTGGAATTAAAGCAGAGCAGATTTATATTGGATGTGAGGAACAAGTTCTGCACCAAGAGGGTGCTGGAACACTGCAACAGGTTGCCCAGGGAAGTGGTTGGGGCCCCATCCCTGGAGATATTCAAGGTGAGGCTGACAGGGCTCTGGGCAACCCGCTCTAGTGGAGGATGTCCCTGCTGACTGCAGGGGGGTTGGAGTGGATGACCTTTGGAGGTCACTTCAAACCCAAACCATTCTATGATTTTCTGTAAGCTTTGAGAACTGAAGTCCAAGTATACACAACAAGTTACCTCCTTCTCTCTGCCAGGCTATGTAGTCCTTGAGGAATTAATTTATATTTCTAGGTTTTCCCAAAAGAACATCCTACTTAAAAACATTAACTTCTGCAGTGGGTTTAGCTGAAGTGTTGGAATCCACCCATGCGCATCTGCTGTCTTTATGGTAGAACCAATGTGCTGAAACTTTCAGTCAGTGGTAATCAGTGTTAAAGAATCTGGATGGATTTTAGTGACAGTTGGGTCCCCGTGGTCTTCCTAGGGGTGATGGGGTTCAGAGGAGGCTACAGCAGTGATGGGAAGGCTGGAAGCCTTCTGCTGTGAGGCCTGGCTGGAAGAGCTGGGAATGTTCAGCTTGGAGAAGAGAAGGCTTCAGGGAGACCTTAGAGCAGCCTCCCAGTACCCAAAGATGCTCCAGGAGAGCTGGAGAGGGACTTTGGATAAGGGCTGGGAGTGACAAGACAAGGGACAATGAAGAAGCTGGATTGAGATGAGACATTAGAGGGAAATTCTTTCCCATGAGGGTGGTGAGACGCTGGAACAGGTTGCTCAGAGAAGTTGTGGAGGCTTCAAGCTTGGCAGTGTTCAAAGGCAAGTTAGATGGGTCTGGTGGGAGGTATGCCTGCCATAGGCTGGAACCAAATGAGCTTTAAGGTCCCTTCCAACCCAAACCAGTCTGTGATGCTATGTTTTTTAATAAACTGTATTTTGAAAGTTTTTATATGATTTCCATCATGTCACAGAAATAGGCTGATTTAAGGTGTCCCTGGAGCCTTCTCTTGTCCAGGCTGAACAACCTCAACTCTCCCAGCCTGGCCTCATAGAATAGGTTCTCAAGCCCTCTAATCATCTTGGTGGCCTCCTTTGGACCTGCTCTATTAAAGCTGGCCCCAGCTCTGCAGGAGAGGTCTCAGCAGAGCACAGCAGAAGGCCAGAATCCACTCCCTGCCCCTGCTGCCTGCACTGCTGGGGATGCAGCTGAATGGTGTTGAGTTTCTCTTCACCCAGCACCCCCAGGTCCTTCTCCTCAGCTCTGCTCTCTCTCCATTCTCCACCCAGCCTAGATTTGTGCTGATCCACACACAGGACCTTGCACTTGGCTTTGTCGAGCTTCATGAGGCTGCTTGGCCCCAGCTCTGCAGCCTGTCCAGGTGCCTCTGGATGGCTCCCTTTCCCACCAACATGTCAACCACACCACTCAGCTTGCTGTTCTTGAGAAACTTGCTGGGGGTACCTCGATCCCACTGTCCCTGTTACCATCAAAAATGTTAAAGAGCACTGGTCCCACTGGTCTCCTGAGGAGCAGCACTTGTCGCTGTTCTCACTTAGACATCAAACTATTGACCATCACTCCTTGAGTGAGATTATCAAGCCAACTCCTTGCCTACCCATCACACCCATGTCTTTCTAATTCAGAGACCAGGATGTTGTCAGGGACAGTGTCAAAGACTTTGCACAAGCCCAGGGAGATGACACCAGTTGCTCTTGCTTTGTCCATCAACACTGTTACCCCATAGGAGGTAGCAAAGACCTCATAGGAGGCCTCCAAATTTGCCAGGCACAATTTGCTCTTGGCAAAGCCAAGGTTAGGGCCAGAAGCAAAGGGGTGCACATGCAATTTTTTTCACATGAATTCATTTTCTTTTTCCTTTCAGTGCATTACAGTTCCCAGGAGCAACGAGCCAGGCGACTTGGAGACCTTTAAGTTCAACATGTCAAACATTAGTAAAGATAACAATCCTGGAAGCTTTGAATGCATCCAACAAACAAGCTCAGGGTGAGTTTTACTTCACATTTTCTTCTTCATAGCCAATTTGAGTAGATTCTGTGGCTTTGAGAATGCAGTGAAAACTTCTAACAGCAGCATGCTGCCAGTGGTAGAGATGCACCAGAAAATTAATTCCCTGGCTTCATGATAATTGTATGTAGAGTTATTTTGGGGTTTGCTCTTGGAAAAAAAACAAAACAAAACAAAACAGAAACAAGTGACCTTTGAGTAGTTTCTCACCTCTTACTGCTATTTTTAAAAGCATTTAGAGCTTGGCATCCTCCAAACGAGACCAGATCCATTCTACAATCACATGTAAATGTATTTCATGTGCTTGTGGTGACCATATGGATTGCACATGGCTCTATGGTGTGGTCAACATGCTGGAGGGAAGGGATGGCACCCAAAGGGACATGGACAGGCTGGAGAGGTGGGTCAATGCCAGCCTCAAGATGTTCAACAAAGCCAAGTGCAAGATCCTGCACTTGGATTGGAGTGATTCCAAGCACAACCATGTGTAACTATATATATATATATATATATATATATGTATATATAAAACTGTACTATATAAACCCACGTATAACTATACATAACTCTGGTGGTGGCAGCTGGTGGCATCCGAGCATGCTGGCCACATAAGATAGCTGTGTTCCTTTAAGAACCACACCACTCACTGACTTTATCCATCACTGTAGGTGTTTCAGAACCCAAACACAGGACAGCAGCACCTCGCGCTGGTCCTTCGAGTCAGAATGAAGAGTGTTAATGCTTACCAAAATGACCAGGAAACACATTGCTTTCACATCGGGTTTTGCTTCGTCTTATAGAATGTTGTGTGCAGCCTAGTGTTGATGTAATCTTCTGGTGCTGAGTAACCGTTTGTCCCATCTGATTAAGTAGGACATGGCAAAGCAGAGTTCATGTATTGATCTGTGAGCTAATAGCTCACTGACACCTGCCCAGCAGGTGCTGCTCAGCTTCTTAACCACAGGAGAGCTGTCAATTTCAATGTAGGTGGGTTTGAGAGGACAGAAAGAGGAAGAGCCTGTTTAATAGCTCTTTGCCTGGCAGGAGATCCCTCAGCATCCTCATCCTCCTCTTTCTCCCCTTGTGTTTGGTGTCTTCTGCAATGCAGCCTTGCAGTAAGCTCACTTAGCTGGTGAGATCAGCAAAAAGTCAAGGTGCTTACAGCCAGAGCTGGGAGAGCCTAGGGCAGTGTGGGCTGTGGTGAGGTTTTTTTTGATGCTTATCTGAAAGGGACCAAAAACCTCCAAAGGCTGGCACATAGCAAGCAGTATGCATGCCTGGAGCCAGAGATCCTACCTATCCTCCTACTTGCCTTTCCTCAGCATCTAGTCTAGATTTAGATTGGACATTAGGAGGAAATTCTCTCCCACGAGGGTGGCAAGGCCCTGGAACAGGTTGCTCAGAGAAGCTGGTGGAGGCTGCAAGCCTGGCACTGTTCAAAGCTAGGTTGGATAGGGTCTTGAGCAACCTGAGCTACTGAGGGGTGTCCCTGTTCATGGCAGGGGGTTGGAACTGGATGATCTCTCAGGTCTCTTCCAACCCAACTTATTCTATGATTCTATGTTCTCTTAGGACACTTTATTCTTTGGGAAGCAGCACATGCAGTTGAATGAAACTGGAGTTTTTGTGTTGAGTAAGATTAAATATAAGATCTTTCAGCTCTGAATAATCCTGAATTGCATGCCTGGGTCATTTTAATGTGGTTTTACTAATGCTTTGGTGAGGTACTCTGTAGCCACCTTGTAGAAAGTGCCTGCAAAGTCGTTGCCAAACTTGTGCAATAGAGGACACAAAGTCATTTAACAAAAATAAAACCATATAGGTCCTCTACAAGGTGTCTGGCCTGATGTTGTGCCTAAGGGAAGTCCAGATTCAGAACAGGCTCAGATGTAGAAAACATTCAGCTGGAGAATGTTCTGAGTCAGTGTTTGGCTGTTCCTCCAATGAAAAAGTAGACAAGGGCAATGATGTTCAAGGAGGTGGCCAGAGGGTAAAGGCTGTGCTTTAGGTGGCAAGAAGGATCTGTCCTTCCTGCAGTGATTTTGGAGTGTAGTGCTGGGCTATGGACACATCCATACCTTTATTACTTTGAAATATTGATCGGTGACTTGGTCCAGCCTTGTGGCTTACAGAAATTACTGTGATTAAGCTGAGATGTGAAGAGTAAAGAATCTCTTCTTGGAGCCTGGATAGGGAGTTCCGGAGTGGCTGAAGTGTTTTGAGTTAGCAGAACATGTTGGACTTTCTCTGATCAGAGCTGTTGCAGTGGCGAGTGCTGCACCCTATGCTCATTAGGAGTCCTGGTAGTAAGGCTGGTTTAAATGAAGCTGCTGTTGCTTGATCAAGATGGCTTCCTGGCAGTGCAGATATGAGTTTGGATTGACCATGGAGGACCAGGCTCCTTTAGAAACACCTCCTGAAGCCCAATTCCTGTCCTGATGCTATCAAGGAGAACTTCACTATCCTTACCCTCACATTGGATCTGCTCTAAGTGCCTCTTGTTGAAGGTGAGAGAATTGGTCAGAGAATTGGACAGGTCAACCAAGGATGATGAGGCAGCAAGGAGGGTGAGCATCCTTGTGAGCAAGACAAGGGGAGGACAGGGTGCAGGTCTCAAGGGGAGTCAGACTTGCCCATGCTGGGTCTCAGGCCACCATTGGCTACCTGAAGTGGAGAAGGGTAGACCCTGTGGTGAACTGAGAGCCAGTAAAAAGCCTTCAGGCCAAGACCTGCTCAGCATTAAGATGCCAGTGTGACTACTCAGGTGGCCTTCTAACTGTCCTTGCAGCAGGTACCACTAGAACCACCAACACTGCCCTGAGCCTGCCTCTCAAGTACAGTTCTGTAAGGAAATTTCAGTTACATCAGTGATTAAAAACCAACAAAATTTGGATGCATAGAGACAATTTCAGATATATTTAAGCCCTAACTAGCTGCCAGACCTGGAAGACAGCGGATTTTGGTTTGGGTTTTTTGTCTTTTTTTAACCTATTAAGACAGGTTTTAAGGTTACTCATACAACCAGACTCCTAAACCTGGGGAAGAAAAAATTAAAAAAAAAAAAAAAAAAAAAAAAAGAGTGCTTGGGCTCAACTTTTTTCAATGTTTTTGTAGTTCTGAAGCCTTGCAACTCAAGTGTCTGGGGACAATACAGAATAAAATTACAGTATCTCCAACAAGCGAGTCCTATCGGGCGACCAGAGAGCGCATGATCCAGGCAGAAGAGGATGCCCAGAAAAGAACTAAACAAGTTGCTAGACCTGGTGGACCATCTGTAGGTATGGTTGTAGTTTTGGGGTTTTTTTGTTGTTGTTGGTTTGTTTGGTTTGTTGGGTTTTTTTTTTTTATTAGCTCTCTGTAAGTTTTTTTTTTTCCTAAGCTCAGTAATTAATCTTTCCAGCACAGTGGTGTGTTTCAGAGATCTTGAGCATCGTTAGGCAACTTGCCCTCACGTTGTAGATTTGCAGCCTCTTGTTGCTGCTTTCAGATATTAGTCCTCTTTTTAATTTGTTTTTCTTTTCCAGAAAGCCTTCCAGTTGTCCCCATATGGCTTGACTGGCTGAAATTTTGATCATTTGGGTCATTTGGATAATTTTTACCACCCCCATGCACTTAACTTGTCTGGTTTAGCAGATAATACTTTGAGTTCATGACAGCATTTTACCTAAATAGTAAAAAGCCAAAACCCCCAATTTGTAATCTGGAAAAAAAAATATATTGAGGAAACCTCTTACATAAATTCATTAATTAATGTGGAAAAACTTGGCTTTTCACACTTGCTGCTGCTGATTAAGTTTCATTTATTGGCTGTCAATAAGCTTCTGCTTCCACAAGACCATGTTTTTTCAAGAGCAAATACAAAAGTGAAGGTAATATTGACCTCTTTCCCATGGATTTCACCATTTCCCACAAAACAAAGAAAGGTTTAGCTAATGTCACTTGTTATTAAACTGTTCCAAGTACCATTTCCCTGAGGATCATGGAGCTGGCTGCAGATAAACCCAAGGTGAGCACTCAGTGGTGAGCTGAAGCAGGTGAATCCATCCTCCTTCAGTGAAACACTGGGCTGTGCCTGCAGATGTCTACCAGCATGGACATCCCTGATGGGAGCAATGGCACGCGGCTTGCTCTCCTCAACTCACTGCACGGCAATTTAGGGCAGCATCATGATGGTTTTTTTGAGATACAGAGCAAAGTGTGCATGGCTTTGATGCTGATCAAGCTCAGCACAGGTTGATAGCAGGGCGTGGAGTTGGGGTTGCTTCCCCTTGCATGGTCTAAGCTACTCTTTAACAGCATCGGGAGAGGAGCCACCTCCATGGATTTCCATCCTTCTCATTGGCAAAGCTTTGTTTTACACCTGAAGATCTGTATGGCTCTTAGTGGTGGTATAAATAGTCAATATTGAACATTAAATGGAGTCTGAAGGCCAGCAGTAGGACAGTTATGATATTGAGAGGCATGTTTATTTCAGACTGGCTTGGAGGAAGCTCAGGTAGAACAGGTCCAGTTGCTGGCAGGGCGTGGTGATGACTACAGCGTTCTCCATGCAGTAGATCTTGAGAACTGAGGTTGTTAATCATAGTAGTGCTTGGTTATGTTTTCATTGAATCATAGAATCACAGAACAGTGGGGTTTGGAAGTAACCTCTGGAGATCATCCAGGGTCACCTGGGGTGAGCAGGGCTACCTAGGGCAGGTCACAGAGGATCACAACATCCAGGAGGGTTTTGAGAGACTCCACAACCTCTCTGGGCAGCCTGCTCCAGGGATCCAGCACCCTCACAACAAAAAAGTTTCTTCTCCTGTTCAGGTAGAACCACCTGGGTTCCAGTTTGTGCCCTCTGCCCCTTGTCCTGTCACAGGACACCACTGAAAAGAGCCTAACCCCTTCTTCATACCCACCCTTTAGTTATTTGTGAACATTCGGGATGGAGCTGCTCTTCTCCAGGCTCAACAGCCCCAGGTTTCTTTGAGCCTTTCCTCCTCAGACACATTTCAATTAAATTGTTTTTTCTGAGTGGTTCAGGGAGGTGACTTCAGGAGGTGTTTTGCTTGACTGCTGCTTTCTACCGTCGGCTGTGCTGGAGTGGGTTGTGTGCCTGCAGTGAATTCAACTTGTGATGCACTCAGTAAACAAGTTCAGAACTGTTCTGAAAATTCAGCTCTGTCTATTTGCAAAGCGAGTTTTACTCTGCAAAAGCAGAAGGGTAAAGTCCAGGAAACCTTCAAGATGGAGAGGTTTTAAAGGTTTGGCATCCACTGCAAGGTGGAAATACATTTGTGCTGTTCCCGAGGGCAAGCACTGCTGAGTCTCTGTCTACTAGAAGAGGGCAAACTCCAATTCTCCTCACCAAGACTTCATTAAATGTCTCTCATGCAGCAAACAGGAGTTGCTGGTTTCAGGAGAAGTGCCTGGTTTGTGTCAGATGCTCTGCTGGGTTGCAAAGTGTGTTCCTAACAATGATTTTCTGTGATATTTTGATTAATTATTTTAATTTCTGACTGATAGCACATGTTGGTTACAAGAATAGAGCTGATAAGGTGTTGTGCTTTTTTTTGTTTGTTTGTTTGTTTGGGGTTTTTTTGTTTTTTCCCTGGAAGAAAAGTGATTGAGTTGGTTTGGTTTGGTTTGGTTTTCCTGGAAAGAAAAACTTCCAGGATCTCATTCAGGAAGACTGAGATTCAGTTTGGGTGACAATGTTTATGAGTTCTGGATTCTTTTACTTGCAGTCTTATGTTCCTCCTCTCAAGAAACACATCTTTATATAGAATTTGGTCCCACATAAGAAGCAGACCATGTTTTATAGCTTCTTTGGCCTTGGTCTCATGAAATGTTAATTTTTTACTATGTTATTTGTGATAAACCTGGGCTTGATTAATATGAGAATTGGATATTTCGCCCTAAAATGTGGTGTGACTTAATGACAACTCAAGTGACTGGCACCAAGCAATTAATGGTGCAGACCTGGTCTCCTAGGCATTAGTGGGAAATACTTTATAGAATTACAGAATAGTTGGGTTTGGAAAAGCCCTCCAAGAT
>WBNM01026098.1:7018-24483 GCA_013399055.1 Ramphastos sulfuratus
GGGGAGCAGCGCCGGGGGCAGAGGGGCTGAGGGGAGCAGCGCCGGGGGCAGAGGGGCTGAGGGGAGCAGCGCCGGGGGCAGAGGGGCTGAGGGGAGCAGCGCCGAGGCCGAGCGCCAAAGCGCGATAAGTGAAGAGCGCTGCCTTTGTGTCGCCGGCAGAGGTACGTGGACGGAGGCATTTCTGACAACTTGCCGCAGTACGAGCTGAAGAACACCATCACCGTGTCCCCCTTCTCAGGGGAGAGCGACATCTGCCCCCGGGACAGCTCCACCAACATGCATGAGCTGCGAGTCACCAACACCAGCATCCAGTTCAACCTGCGCAACCTCTACCGCCTCTCCAAGGCTCTCTTCCCCCCGGAGCCACAGGTGGGTTTGGCACAGCCTGGGCACAGTCAGAGAGGCACTGGATGCTCCAGCAGAAGGTTGTAGATGCTGCCAGTTGAGTGTCTGCTCTTTGTCAGGGTTTTAACCTTGACATCATCCAGCCAGGGACTTTGGCAGGCCTTGCCAAGGTCTGCTTGGTTTTCCTTTTGGCTGGAGCTTGGCTGGTGGCAGTTGCTTGGGAAGTATTCCCCTGTCACTGCCTCTAGAAGCTAGGCTGAGTTGTAAACAAGGCTGTGGCAGCCATCAGAGCCAACCTACTCTTGAGTGATTTAAGGTCAGGATGGAGCTGCCAGCCTGCAGCCACTGTCTGTCTCTGCCAGCAGAGCAGGTGGCACCACAAACCTTCTGAGCA
This sequence comes from Ramphastos sulfuratus, assembly GCA_013399055.1. Taxonomy (NCBI): domain Eukaryota; kingdom Metazoa; phylum Chordata; class Aves; order Piciformes; family Ramphastidae; genus Ramphastos; species Ramphastos sulfuratus. Next base: position 7,758 of record WBNM01026098.1, read on the forward strand.
GATGCAGCCTCAGGTGGCACAGCAAGCATGTGTACATGTGCTGAATGCCTTGGCAAGGATTTTTCCTGCTCCCTCTCTAGTCTTAGCTGCCTTTATCCACACATTCAGTGTCCCTTCTGCCAGGCAGTGTTCTGGGCTGCTCATCACAGGTGACTGCCCACAACAGCACCAGCTCTAGGTGGGGAAGCGAGGTGGCTGCAGCTCTAAGCCCAAACAAAGGTCAGATTCCAGGTGTCCCTTCTCACCTGAATTATCCTGTGCTCCCCATATCTCACCTACACATGTTACACCTCCCATTGCTGCTCACAGCTCCAGAAAGAGCTGGCAAGGGGGGGAGATTTGACCCTTGGGATAGCTCAGGAGCAAGGAGAATTCCTCTAGAGCCAGCAGTGAGCTGGGTGCTTGCTCTGCTCCACCAGCCAGCCTCCACATGACCTGCTCTTGCCTTCCTGTGCCCACAGGTGCTGCGGGATATGTGCAAGCAGGGATACCGAGATGCACTGCACTTCCTCAAGAGGAATGGTGAGCCACTGGGTGTCCTGGGTGCAGTCACTTGTTTCCTTGTGCCATGGCTGGGGGCCCTGCCTTTGGGGACACTCAGTGGTGCTAGGGGCAATAGTTTATCCATGGGATAGCAATGTTCTCTTGTGACCAAGAACCTGGGGTGCACGGAGAAAGAGTGTGGCCAGCAGGGCAAGGGAGGTTCTCCTCTGCTTCTTCTTTGCCCTGGTGAGAACATATCTGAAGTACTGGGTCCAGTTCTGGGCTCCCCAGGTCAAGAGGGACAGGGATATACTGGAGAGAGTCCAGTGGAGGCTATGGGGACGCTGAAGGGGCTGGAACATCTCTGCTATGAGGAAAGGCTGAGAGCTATGGGGCTGGTTGGTTAGTCTGGAGAGGAGAAGGCTGAGAGGGAATCTGATCAATGTCTGCAAATATCTGAGGGGTGGGTGTCAAGCAGAAGGGGTCAGGCTCTGTTTAGTGCTGTCCTGTGATAGGACAATGGACACAAACTGGAACCCAGGAAGAGAAACTTGTTTGGTGTGAGGCTGCTGGAGGCCTGGAGCAGGCTGCCCAGAGAGGTTGTGGAGCCTCCTTCTCTGGAGGCTTTCAAGCCGCATCTGGATGCGTTCCTGTGTGCCCTGCCCTGGATGCCCCTGCTTTGGCAGTGGCGTAGGGCTCCGGAGGATGTTGAGGTCTGCGGAGGTCCCTCCCCGCCCCTACCTTCCTGTGCTTGCTGCAGCTGGCAGGGCAGGGCTGGGCCGAGCCGCGGGCTGGGTGTGCGCTTACTGCCCCCTAGTGGCACTGTGCGGCAGGTCAAGCGCAGCTGGCGGCTCTGTGCTGAGAACCTGCCCGGGACAGGAGCAGCCACGCAGCTCTGCTTGCAGGGTAAGCTGCAGGAGGCAAAGCTTGCCGGCAAGACTGCGGACTGGCAGTGCGCCCAGGTGGGCAGGAGAGCCAATGGCATCCTGGCCTGGATCAGGAANGCAACCAAATGCTGCCAACTGGCTCCCTGTGGGGAAAAGTTGGAATTTCTGGTGGGGCAAAAGAGGATCATCTTGAATCAGTAGGGACTCTGACCAGCATCTCCTCTGGGGACACCAAATAGTGACCCCCCCAGTACCTGAAGGGAGTCTACAAGAAGGACGGAGAGAAACTGTTCCCAAAGGCCTGCAGGGACAAGACAAGGGTAAACCAAAGCAGAGCAGAGCAGATTGAGATTGGCTATGAGGAACAAGTTCTGCAGCAGGCGGCTGGTGGAACACTGCAACCGGTTTCCCAGGGAGGGGGTTGAGGCTCCATGCCTGGAAGCATTGCAGGGGAGGCTGGGCAGGGCTGTGGGCAACCTGCTCTAGTGGAGGATGTCCCTGCTGAGTGCAGGGCTTGGGCTGGGGGAGCTTTGGAGGTCCCTTCCAACACAGACCATTCTGTGTTTCTACAGTAGCATCACCATAGACAGAAGTTAAAGAGGCTGAGTATGACACCTGACTGTCTGAGGAGGACTAGGGGGATGTGAGGACTAACAAAGGCAGGGCAGTTGGTTGGTATCCTCATGGTGTCTTCCCAGGTCTCCTTCATCGTCCAAGCCCTGCCAGTCCTCTCCTTGCCATAGAAGCTCCCCCTGGAGAGAAAAAAGAGGAAAAGACAGAAGCTGAAGACCAACCTGAAGACAACACTGCTCTTGCTGTCGTTGAGGAGCACATATTTGAACACTTGCCTCCCAGACTGAACCAAGGTATGGTCCAAAGGCAGAGAGCCCAGGCTTACTTCCCTGTGCTCCCTCCTCAGAGGCTTGCTGGGGAGTGTGGGTGTTGCTTCTGACTGGGAGAGGACATACCCAGGGACTGAACTGGCACCTGCTGATGGTCAGATGAAGGTGGGGCCTCTTGGATGAGTTGTGGCTTGCCCTGTAGAAGCTGAATTGGGAGAGTTTTTGGCTTGTTTGACAGTGCTCTGTGTGTTGGAGAGAGGAGGGCATTTTGTTGCTCACTCCTTTGGGAGGCTGATAAAGCTAAAGGCTGTTCTGAGGTGTGCTCAGAGAGCTGCCATCCTCACCCCTTGCTGCCACCCCTTCCTTGAGAAGTGGAAGGTGAAGAGAGGAGACACCAGTCTGGGCAACTTCTGGTGTATGGCCAGGAAAGGGATAATCCTATCTTGGGATTTCAGTTGTGTCCTTTTCTCTCTTCAGCTCTTCTGGAGGCTTGTGCTGAAAGGAGAAGTTTCTTGGATGGCATCACCAAGTTGCTGCCCATACGTGTGGCCACAGCAATGATGGTGCCCTACATGCTGCCTCTGGAGTCTGCAGTTTCCTTCACTGTCAGGTGGGCCTTTGTCTGCTTCCCTCAGTGGAGTCCTTCCCAGGGCAGCAGAGTGTTTGCTGTAGCTGGTGGAGCATGAAAGCACAGAACTGGATCCTCTGTAGCTCATGGAATTCCTGCTACTCACCATACACAGGGGGGGGAAAAGCCACCCAAGACTCCTCCTATCTTTGTGCCATTTAACTAGAGCAAATCCTTCAGCCTGAAGGAAGATGCTTGTTTGCTGGAACTTGCCCTAGAAAAGAAGGATAAATTTTGGAGCTTGGAGAGAGGTTTCTGAGCTGGGAGTGCAGAGCTGAAAGCAGGAACCACAGGAGAGGTTGTGGCTCCCTGGAGCAAGGGGTTGAGTAGCTGCAGGCTTCCATGGCTGGGAGGACAGGTGTCAGACTGATGCTTGGTGCAAAGCACCCTCTGAAAGGCTTCTGGCAGGAGATGGGAAGGGAGATCCTCTTTCCAGATGTGCAAAGGAAGGAAAAGTATGGAAAACAATTAGCTCCTGGGCTGTTCCCAACCTTCACAACTGCTCCCCTTAGCTCTGTGAGTGCTGTAAGTGGTTCCTCTGTCACTATAAGTCAGCAGTAACTACTGACAGGAAGCTAAACTGGTGTCCTTGCCATCCTGTCCTTCATGTGGCCCACTAATGGTTGTCTCTTCCCAGGCTGCTGGAATGGCTCCCAGATATCCCTGAGGATATTAGATGGATGAGGGAGCAGATGACTGAAATCTGCAACTACCTTGTGAAGAAAGCCAAGAAGAAGCTGGGCAGCCACCTTTCAGCCAGGTATGGCAGCTTTCCTCCCCTGCCCTGTCCTGGAGCAGCCTTCCTCTTCCCCTTTCACCTTTGACTCCTACAACATCTCCTCCACTGACCAGAAGGACTTAACTGCCCAACCTAAAGTGAAAACCTGGACTGTGGTCTCTTGGCTTCCTTAACTGTTGGAGAGGGTCTGCACATGGTCTCCTTCCTTCTTCCTGTCATGGGCCAGACCCTGTAATGAATCACAGAATTGTTTGGGTTGGAAGAGCCTTCTGAGACCATCCAGCCCAACCACCAACCCAACCCCACCATGGCTCCAGGTGCCATGGCCACACCTTGCTGCAACACCTCCAAGCATGGGGACTCCACCACCTCCTTGGGCAACCTGTTCCAATCCCTAACCACTCTTGAAGCAAAGAAATTGTTCCTCATCTCCAACCTAACCCTCTCATGGCACAATTTCCCCTCTCCTGTCACCTGAGACTAGGGAGCAGAGCCCAACCCCCAGCTCACTGCAGCCTCCTTTCAGGGAGTTCAAAGAGAGCAGAGGTCTCCCTTCAGCCTCCTCTTCTCCAGACTAACCAAATGTCTTCTTCCCCAAAGACCTGGTGGTCTGACTAACCTGGAGATGAGGTGGGGGACTGGAGACACACACAGAGACCTCTGGCAGGGATCCTGCAGTCAAGGGTAGAACCAAACAGCTCTGTGTGTTTGGAGCTCTGCTCTGGTGACCTGCTTGGGTCTTCACACATGCTGACTCTTTCCATCTGTGTGTCTTTCAGGCTCTACTACCACCTGGAGCTTGGAAGGCCCCAGAGCCTGTCCATCTCTTCTGCACCTGCTTGTGGTGAGGCACTGCCTATGTGGATGAGGAGCAACCGTTCCCTGTCTGATGTCATGATGAAGTGGGAGGAGTACCAGCGCCAGCTCATGCTGGGCTTGCTCTGCATCAACGTGGACATGCAGGCCTCTCTCTTCCCTCAGGAGGGGTTCCAGATAAAGCTGCCACCTCTAGACTGTGCAAAAGAGTGCCTGCCACTCTTCTGAGCCTGCTCCTGCCAGGGGAAGAGGGTGGGTGGGAGGGGAAGTGACCCTTGGGAGGGACCAGTCTCAGCCCTCAGCAGCAGCCTGCCCTGTGCTCCTCTGCCCGTGCTGCCGAGGGGCTGCCCTGGGGGGAGCTGCTGGAACTGACTGTGGCCATTCATTCCCCGCTGGGCCAGGCAGGGGACCTCTGTCTTCAAAGACATTTGGGGGTTGGTACCTTGCTGCAGGCCTGTGGTGAGGCCTGGCCATTGCTGGTGGCCAGGCTGAGGCTGCCCCAGCTGGGCTGTCCCAAACGATGCACTTTGAATTGCCGTTGGCTTCCGACTGCCAAATCATCAGGACACAGATGATGCTCTCAAGCTCAAACAGCTTTTGGCTTCCTTTTGGTATTTAGAGTATGAGTCTTGGTTTTTCTCCAGCCAGCTGGCATCCCTTAGCTCTTTGTGCTACTGAAAGATGAAGCAGCCTCTTGCCAAACCAATTTTCCTCACGGCTACCAAATCTCCTGTTGACTTTTTCTTCTTTGCTGAAACCATCTCCTTTCCTCTGCCCTTGGACTGCATCCCCACTGGAGGCCAGAGCTTGGCTTTGCTGCAGACTGCCCTGGGACTGCAGAATGTAGTGTAGAGTTGATTGTTGTCCTGGTCTCTCCCTGTTTGACTCTTGTCCTCGTGGAACTGCTGCAGCTTGAACTCGTAAGTGTTAAGCAAGTCATTGAGTTGATTTTTAATGAAGCAATTCAGGCAGTAGTTTTCCAGGGAAATGTGTTGAATTTGAGGCCCCATTCCTGTCACCATGGATGGAATTAGTGTGGGGTTTCCCTGGAAAAGCTCAGCCTGACTGTGTCAGGCTGTGACAGCAGCTGAAGCAGTGTGAAGTGCTTGTGGGAAGGGGGAGATTGTGCAGGGCTTGTGGTGGAAGTGTCACAGCGAGTGCTGGGGAGGGGACTGCTTCTGACAGGAACTGCCTTTTGCTGCTGGAGGGACCATGCAACTGAAGGAAATTGCAAGTGAGTGGTACAGAAGGGATCTCCTGCCAAACTGGCTCCATCTTTTGCTCGAGGAGATTGGATGCCAAGGCTCTGGAGTGAGAAGGACTTAGACTTGCAGCTACACCACCCTCACAGCTTGCCTGGCTCGTGGTGTGGCTTGCAGGTACAGCTCTCCAGCAGGCACTAGCAGCAGCATGAGAAGTGGGAGTGTTGGAGCACACAGGGGCCACTTGGAACGAGCTGCTTTTGTCTTGGCCTATGCAAGAGCAGAGCTCACAGGTCTGCAGTAGAGCAGGACTGTGCCTGGTAAGGTTCTGCCTTCTCAGTGGTGGTCTGGGTGGCACTTGCTGTGCCACTGTGAGCTCTCTCTTCTTCACAGGGTGAGATGTGGCTTCCTGTGGGGATTGCATCTGCTTTTACTTTAAATCTTTGCACTATGACACAGAAGCAGCTCCTGCTATCTTTGTCTGCAGTGTGTCCAGCTGCCTGAGGCATCTTCTACCTCTCCTAGCACAAACAGCATGCCCCTGGCCAAAGCAAACCTCCCCTGCCCCTGCTGCAGAGCAGGTAGGCTCTGTCTGACCCAAGCACACAGCCTAGATGTGGAGCAGTGATTCCTAAGAGGCTCTCTCTTTGCACTTTGGATTTAGAAATGCAAACTAACCCCAGAAGCTGTACTAACAGCTGGAGAAAGCAGCAAATCTGCTCCCTCACCTCTGCACTAGCAGTGTGGGCTGAGGTGGTGGCTGCTGCTGCTTCCTACCAGCACCCTTGTGTTTGTGGGGGGGACTCTGACAAACACTAGCACCTGGGAGGCAGTAGACTGGGCAGATGTGGTGTTGAACCAACTGTCATGGAGACACCAATGCAAAGATGAATTTGTGATTTAGAGTATCACCCCCACTGCCCCCCCTCCCCCCTGGCTGTAACCCACCTGTATAACACAAAATGGGCTGCACAGCTTCTGAAGCAGCTTCTGCAGTGAGTTTAGTTCTTAAGCTTCACATAGTTTAGGCAGTTAGGGAACAGGGAAGTTGCTACAGGAAGAGGAAAAAAAAACAAAACCAAAACAAAACCAAAATCTTGGAGGATTGTGAAACTGGAACAGGAATGTTGGATTGTAGAACAAGTCCAGCTTATGGTTGTCTACAGCCTGTGGATAAAGTTTGCTGCTGGGCAGATGTAATTCCAGCCACAGTGAAGCAGCCAGCAGCTGCTGTTGGTTAGTGGGAGCAGGGTGGATGTGATGCAAGTGGGACTTGAAGGGTGGTTAGGGGTGGGGGTTGGTGTGGGATTGCTTTGGGCACTGCTGGCAGATGCAGCACTGCTTGGTTTGCCAGGTGCACAGGGAAGAGCAGCCAGGGGTGCAGTGGTGAGAGGCAAAGGCATCTCCTTCAGCCAGAGGCAAAACATCTGCCAGGGCAAAGCTGGAGAAGGAAAATGTTGTGCTTGGAAGCTGCTGCCCTTTTGACTCTGCCTTGTTTGTGTTCATGTGTGGGTGGAGAAAATGATGCAACTACTTTTATTATTACTACTTTTTTTTTTTTAATCCCTTCTTCCTGGACTGTTAAAACCACTGAGTGATGATATAAACCACTACTAAACTATGGAAAAAACTGCTCTTGGCAACAGAGCCACCTAAGAAACTGCAGCTTGGCACCTTCATCCCTTGGATCTCCTCTCTGTTCTCCTCTTCAGAACCAAGAGGGCTGTGGCCACTGTCTTCCAGTGCTGCAGTCCAGAAGGTTTGCTGGTTTTGGCCCTGACTTTCACTCTCTGTTTCACCTCCTCTGCCCCTCCCTTTGTCCTGTTAACCTCTCAAAGAGAAGCTTTATGTACCCTTCAAACTGCAACCACAAACCAAAGCCTGGCTTTAAATCTGACTGCAGGGAGGAAACTCCACTTTTCCCTATGCTAATTTGTAGGGTGTGGAGGGATACTGGGAAAGCACCACTCAGAGTTAACCCTTTCTTCACCTGGGCTGATTCCCCAGCTCACTGGCTTTATGGACTGCAGCTCTGATAAAGCCACTGCAGATCTCTTCAAAGTACCTCAAACTATCCTCCTCATCCTTAAATTTCACCTCTCTACTGGACATTCTTGCTGCTCATTCATGACAGGACAGAGAGGATGGAAAACTTAGGGAAGCTGTTGCAGTCAGGGGCTGTGGCTGCCCTTGAGGAGAGGCTTTTTGCTGTGCAGTGCTGCCTTGTCCAGATCAGATCCCACTTCTCTGAATTCCCTGCTAGGCTCTGGATTGGATATGGAAGGGTTTGTTAGTGCTGAATGGACTCCTTCAAGCCTTTCTCCTATGTGTGCCTCGTGGCACATTCTATAATCTGGGCAGCAGTTGCTGATTGAGCTCCACTTGCCAGGTTCAGAGGAACAAGATCTGTAGCAGCCTCTTCTCCAAGCCAAACATGTGGCTGTGGGTGGTTGTCAGGGCTTGAGAGATCAGGTTCCTGGACCAAAAGTTCATCTTGCCATCCACAGCCTATTGTCCTTCCAGCATTCATTTGAGCTCTGCAAGAGTCCTACCACTTGGCAGTTGCCACAGCTTGGCCTGCATGGTCTGTGCATTCAGAAACCCACTTGGCTTTGTTCTCCTTCCCATGGCAACCTGGCTGCTTTTAACAGGGCTAATGGTGAGCTCCTTGTACATCTAACCTGCTGTAAAGTTGGGCACAGCAGCCCCTGTCTGTGGCCACCATCCACATGTGGTAGGTTGGGGCTGGCTTGCTGCCTGCCTTGCTGCTAACACTGTTGCAAGCTGCTTTTTGAGGGGCAGGAGAACAGACTTCACTTCTGACTGCTGTCTCTAGGACCTAGGAAAGGTTTTCTCATGACTTCTTTGCAGGGCTGTGTATCTGCAGCACCCAGGCTGGAGGGCAAGAGAACCTGTGCTGGGCCAGCACTGTGTGTCTCTGCTGCTCACTGTACCCCCCCAGTGCTTTTCTCCACTCAAAAATGACTCTAGCAGCCATAGAATCATAGAATGGGAAGGTCGGAAGGGACCTCAAGGATCATCTAGTTCCAAGTGCCTGCCATAGGCAGGGACACCTCCCACTGGTACAGGTCACTCAAGGCCTCATCCNCTTTCCTGCAGTGGGTGTGGGAGAAGCACCCCAAGCTCCATGTGCGTGTCAGTTTCCCTTTGGGGTCTGTTTCTGCCAAGCACACTCAGGATGTGGTGGGTGGCAGGGCTGAGTGTGGCCAAAGGGAGCCTCAGCAGCAGGTTTCTCTGGCTTTGTTTTTTTGTCTCTCAAACCCTCTCCACATGCTGTGTGCCAAACACACCCCCTGTGCCTTCGCGGAGGGCCCTGCCCTGCCTGCCTGCCTTTCCAAAGGCAGCAGCATTCGCTCCTCTCCCTCTCTTTCCCCCTTGCCCATCTCCTGCACTCTGCAGGCGGCTCCAGCCCCTCCACCTGCGTGCTCCACACCAGCCCTGTCCTGGCGAGGGGAAACAGCAGCCAGAGATGGGACTCCGATACCTCTTTCTCTGGGGCTTTCTCTTGCTCTTGGAAACAGCATCTTCGAGCTGCTTAGCTCCAGGAACTCCACTGCTGGCCAGAGAGTTTGAGGAGACCCTTGGGCACAGCACACAGGGTGGCAATGCCTGCTGTCAGAGCAGTCACTAGAGCAGCACTAGCACACACAAGTCACCTCTTTACACGGCAAGGCCACTAAGTAGTGTTCACAGTCACTTTAAAAGTTCAGTATTAAATTGCCAAGGCTTTTTTTTTTTTTTTTCCCCTCCCCCCTCTTGTTTGTTTTGTTTCCTAATGTTTTGCTGAAGAAGAAAGTGTAACTATTTATTTTGGCAGAAATATTATCTTCTAATAAAAACTTTCTCAAGTATATTCACCTGGCTGTGGTGGGACTTTGCTTTGCCCATTTAAAGGGTTTTTAAACTGTGTTTGGATGCCTTGCATCAGTTGAGTTTGTTTTGCTGGGCCCAAATCCTCTTGGAGGTAAATGAGCAGCAGCAAGAAATGAAGGGGGAGCATTGGCCTGGAGGGGAGCACTGGAGTGATTTGGGCCAGCTCTGACCTCCTCAAGCCAAAATGCCCCCACTGATAGTAGGCTGTGTTTCACTGGAGCTTCTAGGTGGACTTATTTTCCTCCTGTATTTGCCACTGGTGAGGCTACAGCTTGAGTACTAGGTTCAGCTGAGCCCTCACTAGGGCCCAAAGGACACTGAGGGGCTGGAGTGTGTTCAGAGAAGGGCAGCAAAGCTGGGGAAGGGTCTGGAGAAGAGGGCTGGGGAGGAGCAGCTGAGGGAGCTGGGGGTGTGCAGTGTGGAGCAGAGGAGGCTGAGGGCAGAGCTCGTTGCTCTCTGCAGCTCCCTGAAAGGAGGCTGCAGGCAGCTGGGGTTGGGCTCTGCTCCCAAGGAACAAGTGACAGGACAAGAGGGAATGGCCTCAAGCTGCACCAGGGGAGGGTTAGGTTGGATATGAGAAGAAACTTCTTCCCTGGAAGGGTTCTGCAGTGTTGAAACAGGCTGCCCAGGGAGGTAGTTTGAGCACTCATCCCTGGAGGGATTAGAGGCAGAGATGGTTTGGCAGCAACCTTGGCAGAGTTAGAGAATGGTTGGATCTTGAAGCTGTCCTTTCCAACCAAAACGGTTCTAAAGCACCTTGTAGTGGGGACTGCAGGTGTCTGGCACCTGTGTGAGGAGGTACTCACAGATGTGAAACTTGGCTTATTTGGGAGCCTCCCTTGAGGAGGTTTCACCCCCTCTTTAGCAGCTGGTGCCAGAGCTGTTGTGCACCTGCCTGGTTTGCTCGGGCACCAATCTTTAGCCCCTTCACCTCCATCTGGGGCATATGGAAACCAAAAGCCCTTATGCTCTGGGAACACCAGGAGCTCTCCCTGGTGCAGCAGAGCCTGGCATAGCTTCTCTGCTGCTGTGAGCTGGCACCCCGGGCACAGGGACCAGCACACGGGCTGGGCTGTGGCCCTGCCCTTCCTTGGGCTCTTTTTCTCTTGTCTCCTGTGCCAGCAGCAGGCTCTCCCCGGACAGGCCGTGCTGTGGTTCAGGCGGCTCTCGCCTTTTAACGACGGCAAAACCCCAGCAGCTGCGCTCAGTGCGGTGGCCACCGAAGTTGATCGTTCTTCTACACACCAGCCCGGGGCTGCCTGGGAGCGGCTGGAAGCGCACCGGTTCCGTGTCCTTCGGGAGGTGTTGGTGTCGGCTCGGAGCGTGACTGTTGCCACTTTCCCTTGGGAGTCGGGTGGAAGCCTGCCTCGCCGCCAGCCCCGTCCCACCGCTGCCCGCCTGCCCCTTGCCGCCGGCCCTGTCCCGCTGCTGCCCGCCGGCTCTCCCTCTGCCGCCCGCCCGCGGCCCCGCTCATTTCCGGGTCGGGGCGGCCGCCTCCAGCGCTGCCGCCGGCTCCGCTCGCCCGGGCAGGGCGGCCGCAGGTGCCGGCTCCGCTCCCGCTGCGCCGAGCCAGGTACGCGCCGTGAGGGACTCCGCGGGGGCGGCCGAGCTGCGGGCGCGGTGCCCCCGAGGCCGGGGGTCCCCTCTGCGGGGCGGCTGCCCCCCGCCATTTTGTGCGGCCGCCGGGCAGGACCCTGCAAGGTGTTGGGGAGCGGACCCCGCAGGCGCCTTCGCCTCGGCCGCCTGCTCCGGCCCTGTCCTGCGGCGGTGCGGAGAGGGGAGCGGAGCACTGAGGATCCCTGTGCTGAGGGCTTGTGGGCGCTGAGGAGGTCCCGGTGCTGAGGGGCTCTGGGTGCTGAGGGGGTCCCTGTGCTGAGGGGGTGCCGGCGCTGAGGGGGTGCGGGCCCTGAGGGGTTCCTGTGCTGAGGGGGTCCGGGCGCTGAGGGGGTCCCGGTGCCGAGAAGGTCCCTGTGCTGAGGGGGTCCCGGCGCTGAGGGGGTGCGGGCCCTGAGGGGTTCCTGTGCTGAGGGGGTCCGGGCGCTGAGGGGGTGCGGGTGCTGAGGGGGTCCCGGCACATAGTGGGTGCGGGCTTTGAGGGGGAACGGGTGCTGAGGGGGTCCCTGTGCTGAGGGGGTCTGAGCGCTGAGGGGGTGCGGGTGCTGACGGGGANAGCGGGCGCTGAGGGGGTCCCTGTGCTGAGGGGGAGAGGACGCTGAGGGGGTGCCGGTGCTGAGGGGGTCCGTGCCCGTAGCCGCCTCCCCCCCGGCTGCCGACGGTGCTGTGCCGGTGGAGGATGTGTGGAGGATCCGCGGCCCCTTCCCGCCCACAGCCGCTCCTGAGCCCTTTGTGGCCGCGAATGTACAGCGCTGCCCCGGTGAGTTCCATCTCCTCCAGCTTCTGCCCTCCGCCGCTGCTCTGAAGTCTGTGTGCCCCTCTGAGGTGAGGTCCCGCGGCTTTTGTCTGGGTCTGAGTGGAGATCTTCTATTTTCTGCTGTTTTGTGGGTTTTTTTGGCATCAGGGAATGCTCTTTTCTTGCCGCGACCCAGGTGCAGCCAGTCGAGGTGCCGCAGGTCCCTACGGCCGCTGCCTTGGGGCTGCTTCCCCTTGTCTTCAGAAGGAAAAGCTGCCAGGGCTTCCCCTCTCCTGCAGCCACAGCCTGTGTAGCGCTGTGTGGTGGGATGCACTTGGGTGAACTGTGTTGGACCTCAGGTCCTTCCTGCAGGATTTCCTGAAAACAGCCGAGGGGAAAAGAGGCTGGCGGCTGCCAGGCTGCTTCTGCGCAGGGAGGTGACCTTGCTGGGGGTGCCCTGAGGACGCAGCAGCTTCTTTAGGTGTCACCCACCCAGTGCTTGCTTGTTCCAGAGATAAAAACATAGTCAGGGCTGGAAGGGACCACCAGGATCATCCAGCTCCAACCCCCCTGCCATGCCCAGGGACACCTCACACCAGCTCAGGCTGGCCACAGCCTCATCCAGTCTGCCCTTAAACACCTCCAGGCATGAGGCTTCCACCACCTCCCCGGGCAGTCCCTGCCAGGCTCTCACTACCCTCATGCTGAACAACTTCTTCCTAACATCCAGGCTGAATTTCCCCATTTCCAGCTTTGTTCCCTTCCCCCCCCAGTCCTATCCCTACCTGACAACCTAAAAAGTCCCTCCCCAGCTTTCTTGTAGCCCCCTTCAGATACTGCAAGGCCACAAGAAGGTCTCCTTGGAGCCTTCTCCTCTCCACACTGCACAGCCCCAACTCTCTCAGTCTCTCCTCACAGCAGAGCAGCTCCTGCCCTCTGAGCATCCTCCTGTCCCTTCTCTGGATACTTTCCAGCACCTCCACATCCCTCTTGTCCCTGGGGCTCCAGAACTGGACACAGTGCCCCAGGTGTGGTCTCAGCAGTGGGGAGCAGAGGGGCAGAATCCCCTCCTTTGCCCTCTGCTCACACTGCTCTTGCTGCAGCTCAGGCTCTGGTTGCTCTCTGGGCTGCCAGTGCACACTGCTGGCCCAGGATGAGCTTCTCATCCACTAGAACCCCCAAGTCCCTCTCCCCAGGGCTGCATCATGAGGGCTGGTGGCCATCAAGAGGCTCTCGGAAGACTGTGAACTTCTGCTCTCACCTCACCCAGGTGGCTGCTGCTTGCTTTTCATGTTCTGCAGCAGTGTTTGTTTCTGAGAATCATTTACGGCTGGGAATCTGCTCTGCCCTGCTGAGGATACATCTGGAGTGCTGTGCCCAGTTCTGGGCTCCCCAGTTCAAGAGGGACAGGGAACTGCTGGAGAGTGTCCAGGAGAGGCTATGAGGATGATGAGGAGACTGGAAGAGCTGTGTGAGGAGGAAAGGCTGAGAGCCCTGAGGCTGCTGGGACTTTGAAGGCTGAGAGGNAGGGGCAGAAGAACCTCCCTGCTCCTGCTGGCCACACTGTTCCTGATGCAGGCCAGGATGCCATTGGCTCTCCTGCCCACCTGGGCACACTGCTGGCTCATCTTCAGCTACTCTCTACCAGCACCCCCAGGTCCCTCTCTGCCTGGCTGCTCTCCAGCCACTCTGTCCCCAGCCTGTAGCACTGCTTGGGGTTATTGTGGCCAAAGTGTAGAACCCTGCACTTAGCCTTGTTCAATCTCATCCCATTGGGCTCTGCCCACCCATGCAGCCTGCCCAGGTCTCTCTGCAGGGCTCTCCTACCCTCCAACACATCCACACCTGGAAGTCTGCTCATCCATCCTGACCTTGAATCTGGAATTCTGCTCATCCATCCTGGCCTTAAATCTGTATCTCTGCTCTGGAGTGGTGTTGCAGAGCAGGACTCAGTGTGGGGCTATGTTCGGCAGCACCGGGGGGCATCTGATGGTACTGGTGACTGTGCCAGGGAGCCTCAGAGAATGACCTGAAGGGCTGAGGACAGCTGGCAGGGACATAACTCATGTGGGCACAGCTCCATGCACAATGTTCTTCATGGTCAGAGAGCTTTGCAGCTATTGATCCTGCACTGGATGGGGCTGTTTTCCAGCAGGGCCCACGCGGTCCTGCGGGCTGCATCTGCTGGCATCTGCTGGCTGAGTCCTCCCACCTCTCCCTGCCTGCTTGCATTTAGAGACACTGACAACAAAGTTCAGCTGCAGGAAGTGTGTTGTCTTCCACTGAGCCAAGCAGCCTCTTCCCTGTTCCTGCTACAGAGCCATGGAATTGTTTCAGTTGGAAAGGACCTCTAAGGTCAGTGGCTCTAATGGAGTCTGATCTGAGGTGGACCTGCTTGGTTTACTCTGAAGATCTGGGGCTTGCAGGATCCCTTCTGTTGTCACATCAAAAGAACAGATTTGCATCCCTTAGTAAGGCTTTTGGTCCTGTCATGCCTTGGAGGTGGGATAGCTCAGAAGGAGGTGCTCTTGGCCTTCCACTTGCCCATTCTCCAGCAGGCTTCTCTTTCCCCCATCCTGTGTCCTACAGTGCTTGTGCCTTGGCTGATACCCAGAGGGATTTCCTTGGGCATGGACCTAGATCTGGCTGAGCAAACCTGTCCAGGCTGCATCCCCCAAGCATTCCTGTGAGCCCTTCTCAGGCTAGATCACAGGGTCACAGGATGTTGGGGATTTGAAGGGACCTCCGAAACCTCCCTGGGCAACCTGTGCCAGTCTCTCCCCACCCTCACTGCCAACAATCTCTTCCTCATCTCTACTCTCCCTCTTCCCTCTCCTAGCTCAAAGCCATTGCTCCTCCTCCTGGCACTGCCAGCCCTTGGCCAAAGTCCCTCCCCAGCTCTCCTGGAGCCCCTTCAGGTGCTGCAAGGCTGCTCTAAGGTCTGCCTGGAGTCTTCTTTTCTCCAGGCTGCACAGCCCCAACTCTCCCAGCCTCGTACAGTGGTTGAACATTCTCCATCATTCAGCAGAACAGCTGTGGGTAAGAGTTGCCTCAGTTTCCCCTCTGTAAAATGAAGAGAAGGAAACTAAGCTCATCTCTTAAGCTGTAGGTAATTTACATGTTGACAGCATGAGGTAGCTTTAAGTCTCTCCAGACAAATGATTTGACTCCCTGTGAAATAAAACCTTACAGTATGAGGAGAAACTTCTTTGGGTGTGAGGCTGCTGTAGCCTTGGAGCAGGCTGCCCAGGGAGATTGTGGAGTCTCCTCTGGACACTTTCAAGCCCCATCTGGATGTGTTTCTGTGTGCCCTTTCCTGGGTGTCCCCTGCTTTAGCGGGGGATTGGACTCAGTGATCTTCAGAGGTCCCTTCCAACCGCTGCCACTGTGTGATCCTGCGGCCTTCAAGCAGCAGGCTGTGCTGCGTGTGCCAGTGCTGGCAGCTGAGGCCCAGGTGAGGTGAGATGTGGCAGCTGCCTCATGGCTCCTGCTCATGGATTGAACCCCAGGTTGTCTGTGGGGTGGGACAGGCAGAACTGCCTCACTCTGGTGAGAGTCGCTGCAGGCTGGAGCTGCTGCCCTCTGCCCAGCTGCCCTGCTTGCCAGGTGCAGGGCTGCTGAGCTTTGCCCGAGAAGAAAGACAGCCTGGCTTTGATAAGATAAAGCCTGACCAGATCCTTCTTGCCTTTGGCAGGCGTGGCTAGGTGCTGGCATTGCAGCTGTGGGCAGGCTGACAAAGCC
Organism: Ramphastos sulfuratus; assembly: GCA_013399055.1. Classification (NCBI taxonomy): domain Eukaryota; kingdom Metazoa; phylum Chordata; class Aves; order Piciformes; family Ramphastidae; genus Ramphastos; species Ramphastos sulfuratus. The sequence goes on from WBNM01026098.1 coordinate 23,340, forward strand.
TCTTTGGAACCTGGAGGCTTGATGCTGGAACCCAAAAGAGGTGGGTGCACCCCAGGGGGTGGTGACAGCGAGAGGTATTGGAGCTGAGGGATGTGAGTGAAGGGACAGGCAGGCAGTGAGTCTGCAGGCAGAAGGGCTTTGAGCTGTGTGCTCCTGTGCCTGGCTCCTGCTGTGTTGCATCATGAGCAGCTTCACCAGCTTGGTGTCCTCTGATGCTGTGCAGGTGGCCCTGGTGTGGGGCAGGGCTGAGGGGCGCTTCAGCAGCCTCTCTCTTCCCCTGTCAGGGTTTTGATGTTCAGAGGTGTTTGCTGTCCTATGCCTCACAGTTCCATGTCTGAGGTCACAGGCACTGGGGGAAGGGTTCAGGTTTCTTGGCAGGAAGCAGACACGGGAGGATGGTGCCACAAATGCAGTTCCTTCCACTGTGTGCTGTGCTCCTGGGCTTCAGAGCTGCCTTTCCTATTCCTCATCCTCTTTGAATCATGGTTGGAAAAGACCTGTAAGGGTCCTTCATGGGAGTCCAACCATTATCTAACTCCACCATGTCTGGTACCTCCAGGGTTGGGTATTCAACCACCTCCCTGGGCAGCCTGTGCCAGGCTTTGAGAACCCTTTCACTGAAGAAGGTTCTTCTAATGTCCAACTTAAACCTCCCTTGGGGCAACTTGAAGCTGTTTCCTCTCATCCTGTCACTTATAACTAGAGAGAAGAGACCAAGCCCAGGAGTTTGCAGGATCTCTGCTCTGCCTTTACTTCTTCCCAGACACAACCAGAGGAGCGAACCTCTGCTCCAGCACAAACCTCTTTGATTTGATTTGTTTCCTGTGCCACAGAAAGAGCTCTTTGCTTCCCCATGCAAATCTGGCTGCTCTGCTGAAGTGGCCAAATGCAAATGGCCCTCTTGTAGCTGTTCCCTCTTGAAGAGCGCTGTGGGCTCTATGGAAAGTATGAAGGACAGGCTGAGGGAGCTGGGGGAGGGCAGCCTGGAGAAGAGAAGGCTCATGGGGGACCTTAGAGCTGCCTGCCAGTGCCTGAAGGGATCCTGTAGGAAGACTACAGAGAGACTTTTGCTGAGGGGATCTGGAGCCAGGCCAAGGGGGAGGGCTCTGCAGAGGTACCTACACAGATGGGCACAGTCCAATGC
>WBNM01026099.1:0-10562 GCA_013399055.1 Ramphastos sulfuratus
AGACATCACCATTGTTGCCTTTTACAGCCCTATTAAAATATTCCAATTAGCTCAAACCAGCACAGGCACCCTTCAGGTAGTGGAAGGCTGCTATTAGGTCTTCCCAGAGCCTCCTCCTCTCCAGGCTGAACACCTCCAGCTCTCTCAGCCTGTCCTCATAGCAGAGGTGCTCCAACCCCCTGATCATTTTTGTGCCCTCCTCTGGACCCGCTCCACTGCGTTCATGTCCTTCCTATATTGAGGGCTCCAGACCTGGATGTAGTACTCCAGGTGAGGCCTCACCAGAGTAGAGTAAAATGCCAGAATCACCTCTCTGCATCTGCTGGCAACGCTGCTTTGGATGCAGCCCAGGATGCAATATGCCTTCTGAGCTGCAAGCTCACACTGTCTGCTCATGTCCAGCTTGTCAGATACCTTTACTCAGATTCTCAAAGAGTAAGCCCTGCTGCATGTAGCTCTATATGACAAAGTGTAAACATGAAATTAGTTCTAAAATAGTAGTTCAGTTTCTGAAATATTCAGGTATCTAAAGAAGTTGTGCATCTGCTTCTCCAAGCAAAAATGGAAAGGTTTGGTGGGGAAACAGTAAATCAGTGCAACCTCTTTCAACAAGTAACCCATCTGTGATGAGTATGCTGACATGCTCTTTGTGAGATCTGGAAAGAATAAGTGGATTGTTGTGATCCTGACCTGTATCAGGAATGGTGTGAACAGCAGGAGTAGGGAAGTGATGTTGCCCCTGGACTTGGCACTGGTGAGGCTGCATCTTAAATACTGGGTTCAGCTTTGGGCCCCTCGCTGCAAGAAAGACAAGGAGGTGCTGGAGTGTGTCCAGAGAAGGGAAATCAGAGAATCATAGAATCGACCAGGTTGGAAGAGACCTCCAAGCTCATCCAGTCCAACCTATCACCCAGCCGTAGCCAATCAACCAGACCATGGCACCAAATGCCTCATCCAGGCTTTTCTTGAACACCGCCAGGGATGGTGACTCCACCACCTCCCTGGGCAGCCCATTCCAATGGGGAATCACTCTCTCTGATGATGCTGGTGAAGGATCTAGAAAACAGGTCATTAAGTGGCTGGGAGAAGTGAGGATTTTTTTAGCCTGGGGAGGAGGAGGCTGAGGGGAGACCTCATTGCTCTCTGAAAGGAGGTTGGAGTGTGGTGGGGGTCAGTCTCTTCTCCCTAGCATCAGGTGATAGAATGAGAGGAAATGGCTTGGCATTTTGTGCCAGCAAAGGTTTAGATTGCATTCTAGGAAAGATTTCTTCACTGCAAGAGTCAGACATTGGAACAGGCTGCCCAGGGAGGTGATAAGGTTCCTGTTCCTGGAGGTGTTCAAGAAATGTGTGGACATGGCACTTGGGGATTTGGTCTAATGGCCATGGTGGTCTTAGTTTGGTAGTTGGACTCAATGATCTTAGAGGTCTTTTCCAACTGAACCAGTTCTATGATTCTCTACTTCACATAGCTCCCTCTAATTCACATAGGCATCCCTCAGGGGTCACTGCTGNTACTCTACAAGATTCACCTTAGATGAACCTTAAGATGCCTCTCCTTGCTCATTTTGGTACCTGTTTACAAAGCAGGTATATTCTGAGGATGGTATAACCTGCTAGGTGTCCAATTTTGAGCCTTTTTTTTTCCTCTCCCAATGTGTTTGATTCTATGATTCTATCTTCTGTATGCAGGCAGTATTTTAAGCTCAAAAAGAAATTGCATGAAGTAATGAGGTAGGAAGCAGGGGAAATGTAAATCAAGCTCTTATATCATATTGCCTGCCCCACCTGCAAACCCAAAGATAAATGAGAAATACTTCCTCACGTGAATTGGGGAGTGTGTGGTGTTGTTCAGCTTCTTTAAAAAGTCATGAAAATATGGAATATGCTGGAACTGGTGCTTAGAAAGAAAGATCATGGAGGAGAGCTGGGCACTGTGAACTTGCTGTATGTACACAGAGCCATCCATATGCAGGAGCTGCTGCCTTTTTTGCCTCCTCGTTCTTGAACTTCGCTAAGAGCTTTCAATTGCTCTGACATTTTCAGCCAAGGACGTAATGGTTGTTGCTGAGAAGTATTCTGCAGGCAATTATCTGATCGTTGGAGCAATCCCCACTAGAAAGGAACCAATACGATCAAGTTTAAATCGTTACAGGGAGGCAAGAGAAAGAGAGGGAGGAACAAATGGAGGCAAAAGGGGCTTGGCTCATTAATGGGGCTCAGAACAGCAGACAATGAAGTTAGCCTGGAAGAGAAAGGTGTGGAGCAGCCTCCTGTAGCTGTTGACAGGTCGGAATCTTCTCTTCCAGAGCCTGTTGTGGCTGCAGGGCGAGGGCACCTGCAGAAAATGTGCCAGAACCAGGCAGGGAGCAATGAGCTTTTCAATAAGCTGACACCTCCTTCACCCACCCCTCTGCTTCCCAGCAGGAGAGGAGAAGCCATACTGAAGAGCTGGGCTGGGAAACAGCCATTGGTTGGGAAAAGGGGTCAGATACAAGCACCTCACTGCCAGCAGCTTTCTGGTGATTCATCTTTTGGGGCAATTTCTAATTTCTGTTCTGTTTGCTACTACTGCTAAGCTAATGACCTCCTAAAATGCTGCATCATTGAGTAGGAAGGTCACAAGATGATGTTTGAAAAAAAAATGATCTCTTTGTATTTCTGCTCCAGAAAGAAAATACAGATTTTGTCTGTTACTAGGTCACTGCTAAACAGTGATTTATAGAATCATAGATTCATAGAATGGTAAGGTTGGAAGGGACCTCAAAGATCATCCAGTTTCAACCCCCTGCCATAGGCAGGGACACCTCCCACTAGTAAAGGTCACTCAAGGCTCCATCCAGAGGGACCTGGACAGGCTGCAGAGGTGGGCCCAGAGCAACCTCATGGGATTCAGCAAGGCCAAGTGTAAGGTCCTGCACCTGGGTAGGCACAATCCCAAGCACAACTCCAGGCTGGGTGGGGAATGGCTGAGAGCAGCCTTGAGGAAAAGGCCCTGGGGGTCTGGGGTGATGAAAAGCTCAACATGAGGCTGCAGTGTGAGTGCAGCCCAGACAGCAACTGTGTGCTGGGCTGCAGCAAGAGCAGTGTGGGCAGCAGGGCAAGGGAGGGGATTCTGCCCCTTTGCTCTGCTCTCCTCAGACCCCANTATATTTTGACTAGTTGTGTTTCTCAGCAGAAGAATGAGTGATATAGGTTACTGTTGGTTTTTTTTTTTTTCCTTCTCACAGCTAAGGATTTAGTTTCTCTCAGTAAAATATTCCAATTAGCCCTAAACCAGCACAGTAATAAATCCTTTCCAGGTAAAGCCTTACCAGATACTCAGCTCTAAACCATTACCCACACAGACAGAAAAGATCAGTGTTTAACAAACAGAGCAAACAGGGAGAAGCTGCAAAGCTGTGACAGGTAGAGGGTTAACACTCTAGCTTCATTCAAGATTTTAAAGAAAGGATTGTACTGGATGCAGAAGAACAACAACAAGATAAATCTACATGATTTCATTAGTTTGCTGGATTAGTATATAATCTCCTGTATAAATTATCTCTTCTCCTTCTTCACCTTGCTGCCTCCTGCATCTCCTGCTCCTTAACTCCCCTGCGCTGATCTCTGCGCTAACCTTGGCTGAATAAATAACTGCTGTGGCTTTTTTGGTTTGCTTACTGGGGGGCAGGAGTAGAAGGTGGCTGTTGGCCCCTTCTGGGCTTTCACCCAGGGGGTCTGAGGAGCAATTCAGAGAGGTCTGTGTGAGGATCCTTAGGTTATTTCTAAATTTTAAATATTTGTAAATATATTTCTGTACATATGCATTGTATCATATGCTTGTAAATTTTAGCCTGCTGGAAATAGATAGCTCCTTTGCTTCTAAGCCATCTGAGCTGGTCTGGTAAATTTATTTGGGGGATAATTTAAACCCATCACAATAGCCAGGGTTTCCTTTTTCACCCTAGAAAGGAATTAACATGGCTTGGAAGCAATTAGAGACCAGAACTTCTGAATATATCAATGTGTGAGACCATACCACTGTTATTTCAGTTTCTAATACACAGATTTGGGTTTGAACCAACATCAGCAGCACCTTCATCCTAACTACATGAGGTGGAAGGTATTTTAATGCCTTACTACTTCTGTACTTTATTCTAGAAGGCATGAGTGATAGTCTGTGCAGCTACAATGGAATGATTTCCTAACAACTGAAAAGATCTGTGGTGGAATATAGGAGTTGCTAGTAGCATAGAGCTGTTACAGATTGAAGGATATTGCAGAACCTAATGGGATGCAGCCTAAGGAAACAGCCCCAGTGTTATGGTTTGTAGCTTCCACTGAAAAAAAAAAAAAGGTTAATGAGTTCCAAGGAAATAAAAAGAGCAGGGATTGGGGCATGTTCATGAGAAGTAGACATCTTCCTTATGAGGAGAGAGAGAGGGAGCAGAGGCTCTGCAGCTTGGAGAGGAGACTGAGAGGTGACCTCATCAATGTTTATCAGTGTGTGCAGGTGAGTGCCAGGAGGCTGGAGTNTGTGTAATATGTGAAACTGGAACCCCTTCCAAGTCCCACCCAGTTCTTTATGAAAAACTGTGTTTGCAATTCTTTAATTTTCTTCTGCCCTCTTACCTCCAATAAATATTTTGGTCAGGTATTGATATATTATTGAAACTGTTCAGTTAAAAAACCCCCAAAACCCTGAGTAGTAATAAACTGTCTCAAGGCTGCGCACTCCTGCGTGCGAATAAATAACTTCTCTTGCATAGGTTGCTGCCAGCAAAGGCTTAATTAAGGTAGGTTGTTAACATGCCTGAATAGAGTTTTTGATAATCTTCTGTCAAAGGTAATGTGCAACAATTAGAGAAACAGGGAAAGAGGAGGACAGCATATTCTTAGGCGTTCACCTTTCTGCGTTGCTGCCGCATTTGATAGCTCAGGCGAAGGCTTGTGGGCTTACTGGATTAGGTTCCTATTCTTGGATGTAACAGAAAAGAACAAAGATACAATGAATACACTTAGAACAATCAGATGAATGTGCACCTCTCTGTTGGCAGCGTGGGTTATGCATGCTTTCCCTCTCAGATGCCCCCTTAGGCACAGTGCAGGTACGATTGCTTTTAGTTGTTGGTTTGCTCCTCAGAAAGGCAAAGATTTGTGTCCAGTTGTTTTCAGCCCTCGCTTCTGCTTTAAACATGTCTTGTTCCCTTGGAAAAACATTCTCTACATCCCCACCTCCTCCTTTTAGAGAAAACAAGTGAACTATTCATGCAACAAAAAAAAAAAAAAACCACTGTGTGTGTGTGGTTGGGAGGGTGGGGGGCGTGCGGTGCCACCACCAGACCCTATTGAAATGCACTGGCTGTTCATTTACATTCACACTTTTTTTAATAAAAATGTTAACTAATGATGTTAAATGCTTTGCCAAAGGTCCTGGTGGGTCACTTGCCCAAGTGCCATTTCTGCCTAATTAGGGCTCTTGTGGCGGCCCAGGGGCCTCCTGATGCGGTGGGTGACAAGCCCGGAGCTGACAGCTTCAATTGGCTCCAACAGGAAGGTTGGGCTGGTCATGTTTTCTAACTCAGCCAGGTGTTAGCTGAATGTAGGGGGGGGGTCTTGGCCAGACCTGAGCATTCGTTTGATCTTCCTTTCTTTCACTTGCTCTATTTTGAGCTCTTCCCTTTGCCTGTCCCGTCTTGTGTCAAGGTCAAGAATGAGCTTGACTAAATCAGCAATTTCATTTATCTCTGGGAGATCATTAGCAGTCCTTCTCCCTCCCCTTCCCAAATAAACCTTAGGCACTGGTGNAATTGATACACAGATTTTATTTTTTTTTCCAGGTAGTTCCAGTGGAGCAGTTGTGCACTGATAATGTCACATTAGCAATTTGATAAGATCAAATCATAATTTTCTGCCTTCTGTCCTCTGTTGTGATACATAATTTGGCTGGGTGTCTATTGTCATAAAACCTGCAGATCCTCAGTGGGTTTCAGAAATGCAGGTATGTCTGAAACAGGAGGTTGTGGCTGCTCCCTCCCTGGAGGTGTTCCAAGGCCAGGTTGGACGAGGCCCTGAGTGACCTGTACTAGTGGGAGGTGTCCCTGCCTATGGCAGGGGGTTGGAACTGGATGATCCTTGAGGTCCCTTCCAACCTTACCATTCTATGATTCTATAATTATGGGCATCTGTTGCAGGATGAAAAATTGTATTTGCTGCTGTGGTGGGTTGAAACTACACTCAGAATAAATAACCAGGCTAGCTCAAGGTTTGGAAGCAAAATGAAGCTGTATTTACAAGCAAGCTAAAAAAATCTAGAAGCATAAAAATGCAATGAATATGTGCAAGATCTATATTTCCATATATTTGCAATTCAGTAACAACACAAGGACCCCTTTGGACAAAGGGAAAAGTAAAATAGCTCTTCCCCACTCTGTATAAGGGAGAAAGCAGCAGTGGGGCCTTTCTGATTTCTCTCTATCTACTTAACCACACCAAGAGTCTCAGCCAAGGTCAGCAAAAGCCATGCAAAAGCTCCAGCCAGTAGCAACCAGAGCAAAGAGAAAAGGAAGAAAGAGCAGCACATTTTACCCTAATCTGCAAGCAAATGGAATGATACAGACTTAACATTATTTTTCTTTTATATCCAATCCACTCTTTTCTTCACCTTTTACTCAAATTATGTCCAGAAAGTTCCAGAAATTTCTTGTTTGTAATGTAGAACCAGGCTAGGGGGTTAGTTTGAGCACCACAGCTGCTCGTGTGGCAACATGAACAATCAGGTATGCATCTAGCATGGGTTTAGAGCATCTTAAAGTGCAGTGCCTGGAAAGGTGAAGCTGCAATGAGAAATTACTCCTGTGATGAAAACAGTAATAAAATGCAGAATTTTGTGAAGGTAAATGCTGCTGCTTTAGAAAAACAGTTGCTGAGCTCCTGTCTCTCTGTTTTGTTGCAGAATGTGAAATAGCCTCAAAGGTATAATTCATAAATCCTAGGATAAGTAGGAGAGGGGCATAAGGGTGCTCTGCAAGCACATTTCCTCTGCTTTCTGCTGCTCTGGGAGTATGCCCAGAAACTCATGCTGCTGTAGCCTGCTCTGAGCCATGTAGGGTTCATAGATCATAGAATCAGCCTGGCTGGAAGAGGCCTCCAAGCTCATCCAGCCCCACCTAGCGCCCAGCTCTAGCCAATCCACCAGACCATGGCACTAAGTGCCCCAGCCAGGCTTTGCTTGAGCACCTCCAGGGATGGTGACTCCACCACCTCCCTGGGCAGCCCATTCCAATGCCAATCACTCTCTCTGGGAAGAACTTCCTCCTAACATCCAGCCTGTACCTCCCCTGGCACAGCTTGAGACTGTGTCCCCTCCTTCTGTTGCTGGGTGCCTGGGAGAAGAGCCCAACCCCAGCTGGCTACAACCTCCCTTCAGGGAGCTGTAGACAGCAATGAGGTCACAGCATAAATTAGTCCAAGCATCCTGCCTTGTAGTTTAAGAAGTAGACAAAATGAATGGAGCCAAGGACAGAGATTCAGGTTTCACTCTGAATTTCCTCTCCATTTACACATTTCTTCACCAGTTTACTCCTTAAGCATCAAATGCATGTCCAAGCTGAATATGGCCCTAGCAAAAGTCTCATTGCTTCCTTTCTTGTTACTAGCTAGTTGATTTGTTTTGCTCTGAGAAGTCCCTTGCAACAATCAATAAGAAATAATGAATTTTTCTCTTTCTTTTGGGGTTGATGGGATGGCATTTTTTCACTGGAGGAAGTACAAACCCCCATATGGATGCTTTGTGAATCTGCAAAGAAGTTGTGCTTGTAAACAACATGAAGCTAAGACATCTACAAGGAATCTGCTCTTCTGCAGAAATCTGCACTGCTCAGAGCAATTGCTTTTAGAATGGTAAGGTAGGAAGAGACCTCAAAGATCATCCAGTTCCAACCCCTGCCATAGGCAGGGACACCTCCCACTAGCACAGGTCACTCAAGGACTCATCCAACCTGGCCTCGAACACCTCCAGGGAGAGAGCATCCACAACCTCCCTGGGCAACCTGTTCCAGTGCCTCTCCACCCTCANCAGCACTGACCCCTGAGGGACACCACTTGGCACTGGTCTCCAGGTGGTCATTGTGCCCTTGATCACCACTCTCTGCGTGCAACCATTTTGCTTCTCCTGTTGCTCAGAAGTAGTATTTATTTGAGATTATAGCTGTGTGTTAGGAGTAGCCATGACCTTGGAGATATTTTGTGTGTGTGTTAGAAGACCTTCCTGCTCTCACCAGCTTGTCCATTAGACTAAGGTGGTGCCAGTCACTTAAAAGAGTCTTAATTGTTTTTCAGTTTAGGGCAGAAGCAAACTGGGAGGCCTGCTCACTGACCCATGAATTCAGTGAAGATTCACCCACTGACCTGCAGTTAGCAATGACTCAAGGCTTTAATGATTCAATATTCCTTCCCCCCCTCCCCCCCCTTTTTTTTTTTTGGTCATGTCTCAAATCTTTTATATCCATCTTCCTATCAGATCAGCAGAATCCATCTGTTAAGGCTAAATACAGTGCCACGAGGTCTGAAAACGTCGGGAGCAGAACAGATTACTTTCCTCCAGATGGAAGCTTTAAAACAACAGGGAATAATTGCATATAAATGCAAGAATACTCAGGTAAGTGATGGGATTTTCTCTGCCTGATCCTTGCATGATGGGAATGGAAGATCGACCTGTCCCTGAACTCTGTTGGCAGCTCCACGGAATGACTTAAACGAGATCAGCTAAAACGATTATGCTGGATGGGCTTTAATGATTAGTCAAACCAATTTATCAGCTTCTTTCTCATTGGTACTTTCATTCCACCATGATACACAGCCTGGCTTTATGGACTGGCTGCATCTTGTTGACACAACACTTAAAAGGAAAGAAAAACTGGGGGTGGGTGGTGGTGGTGGTGGTGTGTGTGTGTGTACAGCCCTTGAGTGGCTTCGTAAAATACCTGTGGATGCGGCAGGTGTGTTGTGATACCTCAGCAGTAGGCAGTCATTGAGTTAAGCTGCTGGAATTCTTCACTCCCTAAGAATGATTTTCTTTTTTTTTTTTAAGTTAAAATGTTAGAACACTGGCATTGAAACAGGCTGAAGCCTTCCAAGCTCACCAAACCATCCATTGCAGGGAAAACAGAGTGAAAAAAAAGAGAGGGAAAAAAGAAAATCCTTAATAAAAGTAGTCTAAATATTAGAATCATAGAATCATAAAATGGTAAGGTTGGAAGAGAGACCTCAAGGATCATCTAGTTCCAACCCCCTGCCATAGGCAGGGACACAGTACATCCCCAGTCAATATTCCCAGTACACAGTATTTCCAGTCTGATCTTGGATACCTGGAAATAGGTGACTGAAAAACTGTGAGTGCTTTATTGCTTTCATCCAGACTTTAGGAGGTCTGTTGAGGAAAGAGGATGCTTCAGCTAAACATAATAGAGCAAATTCCAGAATGATTAGAGACCATGATGGCTAATTAATTAGCTTTTGTGGTAGTTAATTAAGTGGTGGAGGGTAATAGATGAGACAATGAAGTCTACTTCTAGCATTTAGCAGACCCAAAGGTTATTTCTAGGGTTCTGATAGTGAAGTAATTCTATTATACTGCAAAACTTGCATAGAGACACTTTCATTAACCTGATTTAAGATTTGTAACGTTTTTAAATGTGAGAATAACAGTTCAGGCCATGGAGAAATCTTGTAGTGAACATTTGAGCCAAACTACTGTCTATAACCCCATGTTCTGAACTACAATCACAGATATCTACCTCTGGGAATTAAAATAGTAAGGTTGGAAGGGACCTCAAGGATCATCTAGTTCCAGATGCTTCCCATCAATAAAATGAGCAGGATGTAGCCCAGAAGCAGGAAAAAACCTTTGCCTCATAAAGAGCAAAGAAGGGAAATTTCTGTATTATTTTAGTAGCTTTCATGTTGTATGTAAGAATAATAATTAACAGTGGACAGGTTTATCTCTAGGATTGCTTATTCCATCTTTGAATCTAAGATTCCAGTGAGTCCCTCATGTTTCAAGGTGCAAATGCTTGTGACTATAAACCACTGTAGTGTCTCCAGGATTTTTTTTTTTTTTTTTTTAAAGTTTGCTTGGGATATGACTGTAAAATCCCAGACATAAGTTTTAAGTTTACTGCATGATTTCAGGGAGATGAAAACACTGGGTATGACTGATGGCACTTTAGATGATACAGTTTTTAGTGTTGTGGGATGATAGCATGAAGACTGCATTGAGTTAGCATGAAGGCCATTTTATTTCATATCATATATAATATAATATCATATATCACATATCATATATCACATCATCATCTAGATCACATCGTCATCTAGATCACATCATCATCTTATTTCACAGAACGTCAGGGGATGGAAGGGACCTCCAAAGCTCATCCAGTCCAACCCCCCGCCAGAGCAGGATGACCTAAAGCAGATCACACAGGAACACATCCAGATAAATCTTGAATCATCTCCAGAGAGGGAGACTCCACAACCCCCCTGGGCAGCCTGTTCCTGTGTTCTGTCACCCTCACAGGG
>WBNM01026100.1:9319-22426 GCA_013399055.1 Ramphastos sulfuratus
ACATCCAGTTTCAATCTCTCCTCTGCCAGTTTAAACTCATTAACCCTTGTCAGATCTGCAGTGACAGCAAGCTCTGGGAATGAGCTTAAAAGCCTTCAGTAACTCAGAGAATCACAGAATTAAGCAGGTTGGAAAAGACCTCTAGGATCATTGAGTCCTACCTCTGCAGAGAGGAGCTGTGAACAGTGAACAGCACCAAAAGCTTCCAGCAGCTTTAGGTGGAAACAAAAAGGAAGGTTGGGGAGGGACTGTTCAGAAGGGCTTGGAATGACAGGATGAGGGGCAATGGNGCTGGGTCCCTCTCAAGGGACCCAAACTCCTGGGACTGTGCCTCTGCAACTGGTCTGCTTCTGTTTCTGACATCTACTCTTGCGTGAGTGCTTCTAAAGCAAGGATTCATTATTGCAGAGGAGGGGTGGCTTAATCCCTACCCTCTGCAGAGCAGAACATCTCCTCTGCCAATTAAGCCAGGGCTACATCCAGACAGTTTTAATTCCAGCAGATGAAAGTTGGATTACCTGAGCATGACTGGGAGCTTCTTTTAATAACCAACAGATCAATCACAGCAGGAGAAGCCCAGACTGGTTTGGGTTGAAGGGGCCTTTAAAGGTCACCCAGTCCAACCCACTGCAGTCAGCAGGGACATCCCCAACTACAGCAGGTTGCTCACAACCCCCAAACAACCTGACCTGCAATGGTTCCAGGGATGGGGTTTCTACCACCCTCTCTGGGCAACCTGGGTCAGGGTCTCACCATCCTCAATGTAAATAAATGTCTTCCTTCTCCCCAGTCTGCATCTCTCTCTTTCAGTTCAAACCATCACTCCTTGTCCTGACACAAAAGGTCCTGCTCAAAAGCCTGTCCCCAGCTTTCTGACCTCCCCTTTAAGCAAAGAAAGGTCTCCCTGGAGCCTTCTCTCCTTCAGGCTGAACACCCCCAACTCTCTCAGCCTGGCCTCACAGCAGAGCCCTTCCAGCCCTGCCAGCATTGCTGTGACCTCCTCAGGCCCTGCTCCAACAGGTCCCTGTCTGTGCTGAGCACTCCAGAGCTGCCCCAGCACTGCAGGGAGGTCTCAGCAGAGCACAGCAGAGGGGCAGAATCCCCTCCCTGCTCCTGCTGCCCACACTGCTGGGGATCAGCCCAGGACACAGGTGGGGCTGGGCTGGCAGCACTCAGTGCCAGCTCGTGCCCAGCTTTGCACCCCAAATCCTTCTCCATGGGGCTGCTCTCCAGGCCTTCATCCCCCAGTCTGGGTTGGTATCAGGGATCCTGATCCACAGCCACCTTCCTACTTACAAAGAGGCAAGAGGAAGAAAGCTACCTTCAAGGCACAGAACATTCCATGCTGCCACCTGCAGCGTGGCTGTTGCTTGGGCACTGAGGCACCTTGTCCTCAGCTGGGGACTAACCCCATGCCCTGCATCTGCTGCAGGCAGGAGGACATTGTACCTATTTGGTGACCTCCTGGCATGAAGCAGCAACTCAGGTTTGTTTTGCCCCTTGCCCTGCAGTGCTGTCACAGGTAGGGGTTAGCTGATGGGCACCAGGCAGAGCCATGCTCCCAGATGTGGATCTGGGGCACCGGATGGCAAGGACACCTCACACCCTCCAGATGATTTGCAAGGCAGGAAGGAAACCAGAATGTGATGGACTATTTTTCTCTGATGTAACCCTTCTCAGTGGATCTGCAGCTGGTGGTTAAGTGCTTCCTTTTCCTCCCTAAATATAGATGAAATGCTCAGCATGGAACATCTTCAACCCCTTTCACCCAACCTCTCGAGCCTCCTGTGAGCGCAGCCAGGACGCACATGAAGCCTTCACAGCCCACCCAAGCCCCCAGGGGACAGGCATGGGTGGTGCTGGAAAACTCAGTGGGAAGGGAAAGGTTGAGTTCCTCTTTGCTGGGAAGATTTCTTGGCTGCTAATGGGGAGTGAGGAGCACCTTTGGCCAGGCTGCTATGTCCCCCAAGCTGTCTGTGCTGGTTTGAGGCTAACTGGAATATTTTAATGGAGAAATTTATACTGTAGGCTGTGGAAGGGAAACACTGGTGTGGAAGGGAAACACTGGTGTGAAAGGGAAACACTGGTGTGNTAAATAGAGCTTCAGTCCTTAATTTCCAGCTGGCTGAGTCTAGTCTGAGGGATTTTACAAAGTGTGGGGGGGCAGGGAACTCCCAAACCATCAGAGAGGGTTTGGAAGGGAGCAGCTTTGCTCCCCCTCCGGTTGAGAGCTGTGGAGCCTGTGGGTCAGGGATGGTAGGAGGTGAGCTATGTGGGTGGGTTCCAGATCTTGGAGGCTGAATAGGGTCTGAGGGTTCCCCAGTGTCACTCCCTCCCTAGAACTGTGTCTTGTGCAGCCAGGTTTTGAGACCTACTAGCTGGAGACAGACACTTCTACATCTGCTGCCCTGCAATTCCCACAGAGCACTTGGGAGAGGTTTGGCTCCTTCTGGAGTTCACTACCTCTGGAACTCCCAAAGCATCACACCATCCTTGCAGGAGAGGCAGATCCAAAGCTCTCCAAGGTGAAGTGGGACACATCTCACTTCCAGAGACCCATCAAGTCCTGAAGGCTTTCCCTTAGGGAAACAAGGGGTAACAGGCACAAACTTGAACATAAGAAGTTCCAGCTAAACATCAGGAGGAACTTCTTCAATTTAAGGGTGCTGGAGCCCTGCAGCAGGCTGCCCAGAGAGGTGGTGGAGTCTCCATCTCTGGTGACATTCAAAACCTGCCTGGATGTGTTTCCTCTGTGACCTCCTTTAGGTGAACCTGCCTTGGCAGGGGGTTGGCTTGATGATCTCCAGGGGTCACTTCCAACCCCTACCATCCTGTGATTCCCAAGCACCTCACTTGTAGCTGCAGAATCACAGAATAACACCAGGATGGAAAAGACCTCTAGGATCATTGAGTCCAACTTATCACCTAACCCTTCTCATTAATTAAACCCTGGCACTAAGTGCCTCATGCAGCCTCCTTTTAAACACCTCCAGGGATGGGCACTCCACCACCTCCCTGGGCAGCCCATTCCAATGCCAATCACTCTTGCTGGGAAGAACTTCTGCCTAACATCCAGCCTGAACCTGCCCTGGCACAGCTTGAGGCTGTGTCCCCTTCTTCTGTCCCTGGGTGCCTGGCAGCAGAGCCCAACCCCAGCTGGCCACAACCTCCCTTCAGGTAGTTGTAGAGAGCAATGAGGTCTGCCCTGAGCCTCCTCTTGTGCAGGCTGCACACCCCCAGCTCCCTCAGCCTCTCCTCACAGGGCTGTGCCCCAGCCCCCTCACCAGCCTTGTAAGACACTGAAAGACACCAGGAACCTACTGCTGGCCAGCAGATACAAAAAGGAGGGAGTGTGAGAGAGATTTGAAAGCCTAATGGTAGATTTTGAAGATACTGAGCTACCCCCACACATGCTACAGCTCCTACCTAGGTACAACCTTCACTGCCTGAGAAAAGAAAATTACACCAGAACTACAAACTGGATTGAAGCCTGGATTTAGACTGGAGATTAGGAAGAAATTCTTTCCAATGAGGGTGGGGAGATACTGGCACAGGTTGCCCAGGGAGGTTGTGGATGCCTCATCCTTGGAGGTGTTCAAGGCCAGGCTGGATGAGGCCTTGAGCAACCTGGGCTAGCAGGAGGTGTCCCTGCAGGGAGCTGGAACTGGATATCTTTAAGCTGTCTTCTTCCAGCCCAAACCTTTCTATCAATTTATGAAATTGATGTTTTCTCCACCTAAAACCCCTTTTTCTCCCTCAATCCTTGGCCTTAGGAAGTCTAAATCCTAACCCATAATGGAGCAAGCAGGCAGGTGCCAATCACTCATCTCCAGGTATTGAGCAGCAGAGGCTACAAGTGAGGTGCATCATCCCTCTGACACTTCCAGGCTCTTTCATTACCAGCTGGCATTTCACTGTTGGTGTTTCAAATCATTCACATGAGCATTGTTTGAGCACTTCCAAAACTCAGCCCTAGCAGGACAGAGTGAAATAAATCACATTCCTTAATGATTTTTATTGCTGCCTTCCTGCAACTCCTTTAACTTTTAAGACACCTTTTGATTTTGCAATTACTCACTGCAGTTTAATTGCTCCCAGAGCAGAGGTTTTCCTGCAAATAACACACCCTGACAAATTTTATTCTCCACTGGAGCCTGAAATTTAGAATTAACCATAATAGAAATAAATTTCTTTTTTATTAGTTCTTTTAGTCCCCTGTATAGATTGTTTCCAAAAGATGCCTTCCACTAATGGCTGTGGAAAGCAAAGCAGCTGCTGAATTCCTCCTGGGCCAGTATCAATCTATTCTTGTTACTAATGGTGTTACTTAAATTATGCACCAGTAAGTTAGGTGACAATCTGTTTCCTTTCTTTTCCCTGGGCTCCTCACCTTCCAGTGGAGAAGAATATTTCTGCATTCAAGGATTTGCTCAGGCACAGTTGCCTGTGGCAACAACCGAGACTGAGAGTGTGAACAAAGCGACTCTCAAATCAAAACTCAGGCTGCACATTCTGCTTCTCTCTGCTCCTTTTCAGCTGTTCCCAGAGAATCACAGGCTTGGTTTGGCTGGAAAAGACCTGCAAGATCATTGAGTCCAAACACTGAGCCAACACCACCATGGCCATTAAGCAATGTCCACAGGTTTCTTGAACACCTCCAGGGGTGGTGACTCCATCACCTCCCTGGGCAGCCTGTTCTAATCCACTCTTGCAGGACAGACATTTTTCCTGAGAGCCAACCTAAACTTCCCCTGGAACAATTTCAGGCCATTTCCCCTTGTGTTCTATCACCTAACATTAGGGAGAAGAGTCCAATTCCCACCTCACTCCAACCTCCTTTCAGGGAATTGTAGAGAGCAGTGAGGTCTCCTCTCAATCTTCTCTTCTCCAGACTAAACACAGAATCACAGACTTAACCAGGATGGAAAAGACCTTCAAGAGCATCAAGTCCAACCTATCACCTAACCCTTCTAATTAACTAACCCCTGGCACCAAGTGCCTCATGCAGCCTCCTTTTAAACACCTCCAGGGGTGAGGACTCCACCACCTCCCCAGGTAGCCCATTCCAATGCCAATCACTCTTGCTGGGAAAAACTTCTTCCTAACATCCAGCCTGAACCTGCCCTGGCACAACTTTAGCTGTGTCCTCTTGTTCTGTCCCTGGGTGCCTGGCACAAGAGCCCAACCCCAGCTGGGCACAACCTCCCTTCAGGTAGCTGCAGAGAGCAATGAGGTCTGCCCTGAGCCTCCTCTTGTGCAGGCTGCACACCCCCAGCTCCCTCAGCCTCTCCTCACAGGGCTGTGCTCCAGGCCCCTCCCCAGCCTTGCTGCCCTTCTCTGGGCACATTCAGCATCTCAACATCTTTCTTAAAATGAGGGCCCCCAGAATGAGTCTGGGTTGGAAGGGACCTCCAAAGCTCACCTAGCCCACTCCATTTCTGCAGCAAGCAGAGACATCCTCAACTAGACCAGGTTGCCCAGAGCCCTGTTCTCTCAGCTGCTCCTCACCAGCCCTGCTCTCCAGACCCTTCACCAGCTTTTGTTGCCCTTCTCTGACAAGCTCCAGCAGCAGGTCACAAAAGCCAAGCGACGGTTTTGTAGCTGTGCAGAAGTTTCCAACACAAGGCTCATCATTTCCCTTGCTTATTAAAGTATTTTGGAGCCTTGGGAAGTGGTGATGTGAGCACTGGCAGTCACCTCACATGGACAGCCCTGCACCACCACTCACTGGAAGCAGCTCCCATGTCAGGCAGGGACATCAGAGCACTCCTAACTTCAAACGCAAGCGAGGAACATGCAAAGAGTATAATGAGCACAATTAGCACAAGAAGGAGCTGCTCCAGCAGTTGCTCAGCTAGCACAGTGCTCTAATGTTTGTTATCTGTCTGTTAGGCTTTGCAACGTGGGCAGCAGGGGTAGGGAGAGGATTCTGCTCCTCTGCTGTGCTCTGCTGAGATCCCTACCTGCAGTGCTGGGGCCAGCTCTGGAGTCCTCAGCACAGAGACCTGTTGGAGCTGGGACAGACAAGGCCATAGAATGATGGCAGGGCTGGAAGCCCTCTGCTGTGAGGCCAGGCTAAGAAAGTTGGGCTTGTTCAGCTTGGAGAAGAGAAGGCTCCAGGGAGACCTTAGAGCACTCCCTGCACTATTTGAAGTGGGCTACAGAACAGCTGGAGAAGAGCTTTTAGGAAAGGCATGGAGGGACAGGACGAGGGGGGATGGCTTCAAACTGGAAGAAGCTGGATTGAGATGAGACATTAGGAAGAAATTCTTCCCCAGGAGGGTGGTGAGAATCATAGAATGGTAAGGTTGGAAGGGACCTCAAGGATCAGCCAGTTCCAACCCCCTGCCATAGGCAGGGACACCTCCCTGGGTCACTCAAGGACTCATCCATCCTGGCCTTGAACACCTCCAGGGAGGTTGTGGAGCACAGAAGCACAGAATGTGATCAAAGATCACATTCTGTGCTTCTGTGCTCCACAACCTCCCTGGGCAACCTGTGCCAGTGTCTCACCACCCTCACTGCAAACAACTTCCTCCTGAAATCCACTTTCAATCTCCCCTCTGCCAGTTTAAACCCATTCCTCCTCGTCTTTTCATCAGAAGACCTCCCTCCTGATGTCTAACCTAAATCTACCCTGCTCTAGTCTCAAGCCATTGTCCCAGGTGAGATGGGAAGGTGTGGTGGAGGCTCACCTTCTCATGAGCTATCAGGAGGCAGTTTGAGTGCTCATGCTCACAGGCGATCTTGTAGCCAGGGATGAGGTCTGCCAGCTCCTGGACGAAGTGCACCACCTCCTCGTGCCAGGGCACGTTGGCCATGGTGAGGTTGCTGGCTGAGCTTTCACCACAGTAGGTCACACCCTGAGAAGAGATATGGAAGCCATCACTGTTAGTTTAACCCTGCAGAAGCTCAGGGCAGTGCTGGCAGCTCAGCTGCAGCAAAGCCTCCAAGTTTGTTCTGTCCTCCCTTGGAGAATCACAAGAATCACAGAACGGCTGGAAGGGACCTCTGGAGATTGAGCCCAACCCCCCTGCCAGAGAAGGATCAGCTAGAGCAGGCCACACAGGAACACATCCAGGCAGGTTTTGAAAGTCTCCAGAGAAGAAGACTCCACAACCTCTCTGGGCAGCCTGTTTCAAAACAGCAGAATGGATTATTGTGCTGGAAGGGAGCTTGAGGATCATCCAGTCCCAACTCCCCTGCTATTGGGGCAGGGACACCTTCCACTAGCCCAGGTTGGTCTCATCCAGTCTGGCCTTGGAACATCTCCAGGAAAAAGACAACCATGACCTCCCTGAGCAACCTGTGCCAGTGTCTCCCCACCCTCACTGCAAAGAATTTCTTCCTAATCTCCAGTCTAAATCTGCCCTCCTCAACCACCAATCTATTCTCTCTCATCCTATCACTAGAAGTCTTTGTCAAAAGTCCCTCTTGCTTTCTTGTAGGCCCTTTTTCAGGTATTTTAAAGTAATTCAGCAAATATTGAGAAAAACTAAGAAAGTCCTTCTGTGCCTGCACCTCCTGGAGGGAGGGTGAAAACCCAGCCTTATGCTGGAGCTGTAGAGAAACTCTTGCTGTTTACCAATGAGCAGAAGTGACTCGATGACATTAAAAAGCAGCTTGAGCTATTTTGGTCAAAGGCCACCAGAACAACCCAGGAACTTCTCTAATCCTACCACTGCACAGCAGGGAGCTCCCTGCTGCTTTGTGAAACACTGAGAGCTGAAGGATTCACCCCAGGGAGAATGTCCACAGGGACACTGAGCCAACAATGTGCACTTGAAGCTCAGAAGACAAATCACATCCTGGGCTGCAGCAAAAGAAGAGCAGCAAGCAGATCAAGAGAGGGGATGCTGGCTCTGGTGAGACTTCACCTGGAGTGCTGTGTCCAGCTCTGGAGTCCTCTGCACAAGGAGGACATGAACTGATGGAGAGGGTCCAGAGAAGGGCCACAAAAATGTTCCAAGGGCTGGAGCACCTCTCCTGTGAGGACAGGCTGCAAGAGCTGGAGCTGCTTAGCCTGGAGAAAAGAAGGCTCTGGGGAGACCTTAGAGCAGCCTTCCAGTGCCAGAAGGGGGCTACAGGAGAGCTGGAGAGGAAATTCTGACAAGGGCTTGTGGTGAGTTATAGCACAAGGGATGAAGTCTCAAAACTAGAGCAGAGGAGATTTAGATTGAACATTAGGAAGAAGTTGTGGAGCCTCCTTCTCTGGAGACATTCAAAACCCACCTGGATGCATTCCTGTGTGATCTGCTCTAGGTGATCCTGCTTTGGCAGGGAGGTTGGACTGGATGAGCTTTTGAGGTCCCATCCAGCCCCTGACATTCTGTGATTCTTTACTCTGAGGGTAGGAGAACAATGGAACAGGTTGCCCAGGGAGGTGGCACAGACCTCATCCCTGAAGACATTCACGGTCAGGCTCGATGGGGCTCTGAGCAACCTGCTGGAGTTGAAGATGTCCCAGCTTGGCTGCAGGGGGGGTTGGACTAGCTGACCTTTAAAGGTCCCCTCCAAAGCAGTGCATTCCATGGCTCTACAGGCTCTGAGGGATATTTAAGAAGATTGATCTGCCCTGATTGCAGCTCTGCCACCCAGCGCTGCCTGCCAGCCCAAAGGCCACTGCCATCGCTCACAGGCCCCCAAAGCCCCAGCACTGCTCAGCTCCCCTGCCCTGGCAGCAGCAAAGGTCACACGGTGCTGACATGTCCTGTCTGCACCCCAGAGAGGAAAAACAAAGCCAGTCTGTGGGGTGGGAAGCAACCAGACTGTGCAGGATGAGGTGATGAGCACTGCGAGCATCTGTGAGGAGCTGCTGAGGGACCTGGGGTTGTTCTGCCTGGAGAAAAGGAGCCTGAGGGGAGACCTCATTGCTCTCTACAACTGGTCACAGGATGCCAGGGGTTGGAAGGGACACAAAGACATCATCCAGTCCAACCCCCCTGCCAGAGCAGGACCAGACAATCTAGCTCAGGACACACAGGAGCACATCCAGACCGACATTGAAAGGCTCCAGAGAAGGAGACTCCACAACCTCTCTGGGCAGCCTGTGCCAGGGCTCTGGGACCCTTCCAGTCAAGAAGCTTCCCCTTGTGTTGAGCTGGAACCTCCTGTGCTGCAGCTTCCATCCATTGCTCCTTGTCCTATCCCAGGGAGCAAATGAGCAGAGCAAGTGAGAAGAACTGCCTGAAAGGAGGTTGGAGTGAGATGGGGGCTGGGCTCTTCTCCCAAGAAACAAGCAATAGGATAAGAAGAAACAGCCTCAAGGTGCAGCAGGGGAGGTTTACACTGGACATGTGGAAATCATTTTTTCCCCAAAAGGATTGTCAAGCCCTGGCCCAGCCTGCCCAGGGCAGTGGTGCACTCCCCATCCCTAGAGGGATTTCAGAGCCATGTAGATGTGGTGGTGAGGGACATGGCGCAGTGGTGACCTGGCAGTGCTGCATTAATGGTTGGACTGGATGACCTGAAAGATCTCTTCCAACCAGAGGGGCTCTATGACTCCATAAAGCAGAGGCTGCTTTCCCTGCTCACCACTGATTGATTTCTGTCTGTGCTCTTTACAGCCACACAGAACCCTCCTGCATTTAACCTCTACACATCCCCGGGGAAGAATCCATTTCTCAGACTGCTCAATCCTCCTGTCCCCAGGTCATTAAAGAGCAGCTCTTGCAAGATTCAACTCTCTGCTTTCTCTTCCCAGTCTTGCCTGGACTTGCTGCAACAGTTTCACATCCTTCTTATGATGGGGACACCAGGACTGGATGCACAGACTGAGAGAATTTGGGGATCAGGAGGACACCAGGACTGGATTCACAGACTGAGAGAATCTGGGTATCAGGAGGACACCAGGACTGGATGCACAGACTGAGAGAATTTGGGGATCAGGAGGACACCAGGACTGGATGCACAGACTGAGAGAATCTGGGTATCAGGAGGATGGGACCAGGCTGTTTTCTATGGCACCCAGTGACAGGACAGGGAGGGCACAAACATGAACCCTAAAAGTTCCATCTAAATGTGAAAGCAAGTCCAGAGGAGGCCACANAAACCTACCTTGGCAGGGGGGAGCTTGGGCTTGATGATCTCCAGAGGTCACTTCCAACCCCTACCATTCCGTGTCCCTGTACCAGCAGACAAGTCAGGAGAGTGCTAAACAGGGACTACACTAATTTATTTTTTTATTTTAGCCCAGCTCTGAAAGACTGTAAATAATTTTAAACCTCCTTAGAGGAGAGAAAGCAGCCATGCAAATAATGGGAGATGTATCTCCAAAGCTCAGCTGCACAGAGGCAGCTCCACACAGCAATGTTTTCCCCACGTTCATTACACAGATTATGATTTGAACATCATGAAAAATGGATGACTGGAAGGGAGGGGTGGGGGGAGTGAAAAAAAAAAAAGTCTGTAAGGAGCTACAACGTGACTCATTCTTTTAATAGACTTCAAAGATATCACTTACAAGCAAGAGAAAGCGCAGAGGCAAATGGAATAACCAAAGGCTGGGCTGGCTGATTAACTCCCAAGCACAAATCAATGAAAATCAGCTTAGCACACCCAGTGAAGGCAACATCAGCTCTTAGCTTCCCCAGCTTCTTAAACCTGAGGTGATTAACAGGGCTGACAGCCCTCTGGGCATGTGAGCAGCTGCTTGGGGTGCTTGTGTTCAATTTTTCACTCATGCGCCAAGAGAGTTATGAAGACATCAAGTGCTGGGAAAAGGAAAGGATCCTGTTGGACACCCCTGAGCAATCACAGCAGCTTCCCTGCAGCAGAGTCACAGAATGGGAGGTTGGAAGGGACCTCTGGAGATTGTTGTATCCAATAACCCTTGCCAAGGCAGGCTTACCTAAAGAAGGTCACACAGGAACAGGTCTGGGTGGGTTTTGAATGTCTCCAGAGATGAATCACAGAACTGCAGAATGTTAGGGGTTGGGAGAGACATCTACAGACCATCCAGCCCAACCCCCCTGCCAGAGCAGGACCACCTAGGGCAGGTCACACAGGAACACATCCAGGCAAGCTTTGAATGTCTCCAGAGATGGAGGCTTCACAACCTCTCCAGGCAGCCTGTTTCAGTGTTCTGTCTCTCTCACACCAAAGAAGTGTCTCCTCATATTGAGGTGGAACCTCCTGTGGTCCAGTTTGTACCCATTGTTCCTTGTTCTACCACTGCACACCACCAAATCCTGCCTGGCACCTTCATCCTGACACCCACCCCTCAGATATTTATAAACACTCACAAGATCCCTTCTCTGGGCAGCCTGTTCCAGTGTTCTACCACCCTAAGCATCTCCCACCACTGACCAAAGGCTGGCCCCATCCTCCTGGCACCCACCCTTTAAGTATTGATCAGAACTGAGAAGATTCACAGAATGATAGAATCCTTTGGGTTGGAAGAGACCATGAGCAGGGACACCTCCCACTAGCTCAGGTTGAGCTCAAGACCTCATCCAGCCTGGCCTTGAACACCGCCAGGGAAGGGGCAGCCACAACCTCCCTGGGCAACCTGTGCCAGTGCCTCCTCACCCTCACTGCAAAGAATTTCTTCCTCATCTCCAGTCTGAATCTGCCCTCCTCAAGCTTCAATCCATTCCCCCTTGTCCTACTACTGCAAGCCCCTCTCAGTCTCCTCTTCCCCAGGCTAAAGAGCCCCAAGCCCCTCAGCCTTTCTCCATAAGAGAGATGTTCTGCTTCCCTCATCATCTTTGTACCCCTCCAACCATGCTGCCTCTCAACTGATCTTTAATAAGGAAGCTTTTAGCATCCCAATCATACCACATAACTTTAGCCAAACACCTTGAAACCTAGAAGCCTTTTGAAAAGCATCTCAGCTCCTTCTTGCCTGTGCTGGTAGGAATCCAGAGGCAGGGTTCTGGGCATGCTCTGGACCTCTGTGCTGCTGTTATAGAGCTGAGGGGGCACAAAGGTATTTAAGCAACCTCTTGTGCCAGGATGATTCTTCCAACTGCATTTAAGCAACCTCTTGTGCCAGGATGATTCTTCCAACTGTATTTAAGCAACCTCTTGTGCCAGGATGAGTCTGGCTGCAGCAAGCAGCACGTGGAGGGTGTTGCTTCCACTGCAATAGGGCTCCTGGCTGGAGATGCTGACAGCCAGCAGGGCTGTAACCCAAGGGGCTAGGAGGGGGAGATCATCAGTGAGGAACTGAGTGTGACAGGGCTTTGTTTTTCCACTCTGCAACTCCAGCATCCTAACTTAATTACTGCACAAGAGCTTTTTGCCTAACTCCTAGCCCACAAATTATAACTTTGCTTAATTGAGGCTGGTGTGAATTAAAGGGAACAAAGCATGAGCCAAGCTGCTGAGTGACAGAGCTGCTGTTTAGACCCCAGAGAAACAGAAGCAGCCTCAAATGACACATTGAGAGATTGCAGCCTCTGCAACAGAAACACTCCTGAGCAGCAGCACTGTCCAAATTACAGACACAAGCCTTCATGCACCTCTGCTCCTTGCTGGAGAGGATTTGGGCTCATGCCTTGGCTTTAATAACTGCTTTCCAGTTACGGAATCATAGAATGGGAAGGTTGGAAGGGACCTCAAGGACCATCTAGTTCCAACCCCCTGCCATAGGCAGGGACACCTCCCATTAGAACAGGTCACTCAAGGCCTTGTCCAGCCTCCCTGGAGGAAGCAGCCACAACCTCCCTGGGCAACCTGTGCCAGTGTCTCACCGCCCTCACTGCAAACAACTTCCTCCTAACATCCACTTTCAATCTCCCCTCTGCCACTTCAAACCCATTGCCTCTTGTCCTGTCATTGCAAGACCTTGTCAATAGTCCCTCCCCAGCCTTCCTGTAGCCCCCTTCAGATCCTGGAAGGCTACTCTAAGGTCTCCTGGAAGCCTTCTCTTCTCCAGGTTGAAGAGCCCCAACTCTTGCAGCCTGTCCTCATAGCAGACAGTTGATGTGGCAAAGGACAGGGGTTGATTTTACAGGGGGACTTGGATGGATTTGATCCATGGCCAATGTTAATGGGATGAGCTTCAACAAGGCCAAATGCCAGGTCCTGCACTTGGGGCACAACAATCCCAAGCAATGCTACAGGTCTAGGGCACTGTGGCTGGAGAGCTGCTGGCAGAAAAGG
>WBNM01026101.1:0-44150 GCA_013399055.1 Ramphastos sulfuratus
AAACCTGCTGAGGGTACACTCAGCATTTATGTTCCATTTCCTACGGATTTCTACATCAGCTCTGGAGCTTGTACTCTAGAGGGTTATGCAATTTACAGAGCTATGAGGAGACCTCCCAGTTGGCCTTGAGGATTGACTTTGAGATTCAGAATCATCTAATGAAGGCAAAACATAAATCACATTTTTAAATAAGTCTTTAGAAAGTTAAGTGTAACTGCAGCCTGCAAGCTGGCTGNAGGATTGACTTTGAGATTCAGAATCATCTAATGAAGGCAAAACATAAATCACATTTTTAAATAAGTCTTTAGAAAGTTAAGTGTAACTGCAGCCTGCAAGCTGGCTGGTCAGTGAATTAATTCTGCAAACACCAGTTACAATAGTTTTATGTGGAAAGAGTTATAGCTTTAAAGAAGTAATTAGCAAGGGTTTCTCTGTGTTCAGGCAACACCAAGGGCACCAGTGACACTAAGTTTTGAGAAAAGGGGTGTGATCTCCATCTGATCAGACTGCAGGTTCAATGATACACTGACTTCCTCTGTGTAAACAAAGTTCCCAAGCTAATTCTATCAAAGTCACTGCAGTGGTATTGATAAGGAACTGATCAGAAGATTTCCAATAAAACACGGTTTCCATGTAACACAAGAGATGTGGCTGTAAAATTCACATAGTGGTTGCTTAACAACAGGCATTAAGCAGACCAGTAGTCTATTTCACAACATACCCAATCTGTTAGGATTTTTTTGTTAGGAACAATCACAATACAACCTCACTGGAAGACAGTTCATTTCCTCTTAATGCTAGGCTCTTTGCAACAGATTTATATCAATAAGCATTCCTATTTCATATTTGTTCTGTACAGAGGAATGAGGCAGGGAGTAACTTTTCCCTTTCTCATTACATATAAAATAGAGAGGCTGAACATCAAACATCTGGCATAGTGCGGGAAAAGAAACGCAACATGGCTACAGCACGAACAAAGGGTAACACAGGTGGTGTAAAGGACGCTCCATGGCAAAGGTACATCCAAATACATGCTCTTCCTGAATGCTCTTTGTGTACAAACGCTACAGCAGTTACTCAATGAAATCATTGTGAGGCAGAAATAGTTCATGGAATGCAGATTGTCTTCCCTGTGACTATGACAACACACGCTTTAGGACGGTATTCAGACATACAGGCCTGTGACCTGAGGTTGTACCAGCTCCACAGGAAACGCAACCCAGTTTAGCTCCTAAATTCATCTCCATGATCAAGAAAGTCTAAAAATTCCCTCCCAGTGGCTTTTGACTTGTCTGGCACTCTGGTTTGAAAGAACTATTGTATTTACTTTACAGCCTGTAACTTGCTATCCAGGCATTTACAGCAGAAATACAAGTCTTTAAAATTTCAGGAAGTTCTATTCAACATTTTATGTATTATACTGTGCACATCAGTTCATCCCTCCTTGCTGTGACAGCCCATCCAACAATATATTGAGTGTCCCAAACACTTAGCAAAATCAGAACAATGTGACGATCAGAACTGCTGTGAACATGCTGCTGCTACTGCTATAGACACTTCTAATACTGGTTATCCCTTTTCTCTTTGCTAATAACTCTGTTTTGTTTGATTAACCTTGTCAGAAACCTGGTGTAAGAGGCCTCAAATGCATAACTACAAACTGCCTTTCAAGAAGGAACAAGATCCGTAGAGTAATTTCTCTGAGTTCTGGAACGTGTCCATCTGCCACCAACCCCCAGCACATTCTGATGTCTGTCACTACAGGAGCAACCCTGGCAGGCAGGGGATGATCCTTCTCACATCCTTCCCCAGCTTGCTTTTAGCCAGCAACAAAATGAAGAGAAGCAGAGAGCAGCTATTAATAAAAAAGTAGCTTCTTCATCCTAATTACTGCCCTTTTATCACCAGCTTAACAAGGCCAGAGAATACTTGCATTCCCACCTTTAATACTGGAGCTGGTCCTCTTGAAGTCAGTACAGTTTACAAGGGATAGAACCTTTAAAAAAATAAATAAAATCAAAGAAAATAATACTCAGAATTACAGTACCTTGCAGAGCACAGCTCCTCCCGCAGTCATGAAATTTTACTTTGAATCTTTCTCCTTGGCAACAGAGAGAGACTTGGGCTGTTGATGGTGAAGGCACTTCATAAAACCTTTTCTGTCATTCACACTCAACTAGTGTATTGCCTCTTTCTTTTTAAGAGCCATGAGATGCATTACTTGACTAGAGTCAGTAAAAATGTTTTCCATTCATTTTACTCAGAAACTACTGCAACTGATGAAGATGATATAGAAACCTATAGACAAGGCTAAAATTAAAGGCTTTGTCTTTTCATTTAGTCAAGGCCCAAGTTCCTTTGATAGGATAATAGTGTATTATCTGCACTCCAGCTCCATCAACCTAAAGGATAAAGTATAAGCTCCATCCTTTTATTTAAGCCTGGCAATAAAAAAGGTCATGCAGAACGAAGCTCTTTTTAAAAGAAGGCTCAATGCTTAGACAATCCTCTTCTGTTTCCTTGCCACAAAGTTTAATGCCCCTTGTTAATCTATACATGCTTTTATGTGCGTTTATCAACATAGTACCTGAACATCGTATTCAGAGACATAAATAGGGCAGCTTTCTGCAGTGTAGCTAACCCACGCTTCAGTTGACAGGGAAAGCCACTGAATTAAAGCCATATTCTGATTATTTCTATGAGCTATTTTGTTCAGCTATGTTTATTATTTTATTGCCTGTATTATATCAACCCCTAAGAAGACCTGCTTAGTGTCATAAAATCTCACTTTTTATGTTGATTTATAGGTCTTGACTCACTTCATGAAGTCCTCATTTTCACACCAGTCTCCAGCAGGATGCCACAAACATCCCACTTTCCAGTCTGGGTATCTCCCATTAAGTGGGATTCTTAAACAAAAGGAGGATTAGGAGCACTGCATATGTTAGATAGCCAATGTCTCACCTACTTCTCTATTTTCATCCTCTAGTGTGTCAGCTTCCCAACATCCTCTGCCTTCTACTGTAGCACCAAAGCCTAGTACCATAACAAAGGAAAAGCCACCATTCTTCCACTCATGGACATCAGTTTTTCTCAGAATAGTTGAAGACTCATCACAGTAAGAAATCATCACACAGAAAGGGAGCTTCCTCTGCAAGCCTTCCAATCCAGTTTCACCAAGACCGTTGATACCACAAATCTAATAACAAGTCATAACTACAGTACAGATCCGCTTTGCTCTAGGGATGAGACTTGCCTAAATGGTTTTACAGATGTCACAGAAAATTGGAGATGTCCTTAGAGGAAACTAAGACTCACTTTCCAAAATTTGTTGTAAAGAAATTTTGTCTCACTTTACTGTTGAAAGTATCATCTCAATTTACCCACTGTAATAAAGACAGTAAAAACTACATGTTTTGCATGGTGCAAAAACACAATCCCAACACATCAACAGTGAAACAGATCTAATTAAGTCACTGCACAAGACAGTTCCTGTTTACATAACAACCTAGGTCACTTTAAAGATTACAGAATCTGTGAAAGGATGATAGTAACAAATACTGAAGAAAGTCCCAAACCAAGGATTTTTATTAATCATAGAATCATAGAATGGTAAGGTTGGAAGGGACCTCAAGGATCATCTAGTTCCAACCCCCTGTCATAGGCAGGGACCCCTCCCACTAGTATAGGTTACTCAAGGCCTCGTCCAACCTGGACTTGAACACCTCCAGGGAGGGAGCAGCCACAACCTCCCTGGGCAACCTGTCTTTTGCATTCACCATGCATATTTCTGAAAATACTGATAAATCAGAAAAAAAACTGCCTTCATAGCCGCATTCTCTTCCTGGAAAGAAGGGAATAGGAAAGATGTGTATTGGTGTCAGGAAACTGATGCAAGAGGTCCAGCTCATGCAACAGCAACTTTAATGGCATATCTACTTTTTGTCAAACACAGGGCTATTCTTTGATGATGACAGACTGGGTATTAGGAAGAAATTATTTGCAGTGAGGGTGGTAAGACACTGGACCTTGTTGCCCAGGGAGGTCCCCTCCCTAGAGGTGTTCAAGGACAGGTTGGACAGTGCCTTGAGCAACCTGGTCTAGCGGAAAATATCCCTGCCCATGGTGGGAGACAGGGGAGTGTTTGTAACTAGATGATCTTTAAGGTTCCTTCCAACCCAAACCATTCTATGATTCTATGATGAAAATGTAAGAGAGGAGTTTCAACAGGGAATGCTTGGCAGCTGGCTTTTACATAAAGTTGTTTTCAGGATGATACTGCGTAACAGCAGAACTCCAGCTACACTGATCACCCACTGCTTGCTGGGTGTGCAGGATGTCACACAACACACTTGGCAGGAGAACATCATTCAGAGAATAATGTTATAGGTGAGCCTCTCGCACTCACACCTACCTTAGTTTCATATTCAGAGTTAATGCATATACACACATTTTACCAAGAGGTCAGGTCTACCACATAGGGATTCTTAAACTGTCCTGTATCATCAAATAAATGTTTGATTTGTCTCTGTTTTCTTAATATACTCGGCCTGCTTCTTTTCAGCTTGCAAAACTACCAAGATACCATAGTGATGGGAAAAACAGAAAACATCCAAACAGACAAGATGCTGGCCTCTTTTACTGAAATGCAAATTCTTTGTTTCACACAGGAAATTTTAGTCAGAATGACTGCATAGATCTAAATCTTCCCAAAGGTGAGTTTTGTGAATGAACAGTTGAAGTAATGTGAAACCAAGCTTTGTCTCCACAGATGCAAAGTTGAAACAAAGAAACAATAGAAAATCAAGTTCCATGTAAAAACAAAATAAACTGGGATCAGGTTATATTAATCTATATAAAATAGTGAAACACATAAAAGTGGTGCAGAATATGGACTGTATTCAGTGAATCATGTCTTTCTCCAAAACTGTTGGAGGTCAATCCTATTTGCAACTTTCATGAGTATGTTATGGGACCCATGGAGCAAGCATCACCCAATTCCTCAAATACCTGCCTTTAAAGTAACACAGTTGCAATGCAAGCACGAACAGCACCGGGCAGACAAATCAAGTGTAATTACTCTGGAGAAAGTTCAAAGATCAATTCAGCATTGCTTCATTTGTAGGATTTTTAAAAAGCTTGGGCTCCAGACAGTTACATGGAAATTTCAGCTTTCAGTTGTCTGTTCTTTTTTCCCCCCTTTTTTAGGTTTCCACCCTTCAAACCCCTGCCAGAAAGATCAAAGTTTGAAAATACAAAAAAAAAATCAAAATTTTAAAAATGTGAAGACAGGTGAAAACTCTCATCATTAATTAAATCATACAATCTTTAAGGCTTCTCTCCTGTTCTTTGCAGCCCTGACCTCAAATTTGAGAGCAGAGACTAGAAGTAATTATTAACATTACCAGTAATAATAGCAGTAATTAAACCAACTTAAAACAGCACAAGCAAAACTGACTGTCTTCCTTCATAACACAGCATTCAACCAGCAATCATGCATATGGCCTTCAACAGATTCAAAAGCCAAACATGACTCAAAAGCCAAACATCATTCTTTACATATCACAAACAGGTAGCCAGAGTAAGCAAAATTAAACGAACAGCCCACAAAGTATAAGAATTGTCACTGTAAATTACTGAAAGAGCTGCAGGAGCCTCTGGTACCATTACCATTCAAACCCAGTGTCACTGCCATCCTCTAACAAAAAGTCTCTCACATGATGTTTTTCTGCATACTAGCTCAGGATCTCTGTAAATATCCTCATCACAAAATAACCAAGCCACCTCAAATTTTGTAGGTAGCAAATGATTAGGAACTTAAATATACACCGAGCCATGTCCAATATAGATTTACTCCCAAGTTAGCAACACAGCTGTCAGCACACAAGCCACTAAGTTTTTATCTCTGTTTCTGCTATTTTAACTGTGTCAAGCAGCATCTGCTAACAAGTTTAGTCCCTTTAAGAAGGATTTAAAATATTTTATCACATGAATCAAACATTTTATCATGTGGATTTCAGAGCAATAGTCCTTTTGATTCGCACACATCTTGAAAACATGTCAGACATTTCTTTGACAGCCTCTTGCCAAAAAGCTATGAGAAATGGATTTATTTCAGGCATTCTGGGTTGTTATTGACAACAGAATGGTTTTTCAGTCTGCTATAAGAGTTTCCAGGATCTCAGATTTATCTCTCCATCTCCACACTTCTCCGTTTCCTAGCAGCTTGTGTAACTTACCAGTGATACATTCCTCAGCATAAGCTGTCAGTTCTGTACCCTTCTGCAATGATGTTTTTAAGTCACCAACAAGATGACCTAATCGGCATCTGTTCTTGCTATGCCCTTGTGCTGCCACAACATTTCTTTCTTTTTGTTATGATTTTTTTTCACGTGCAAACTAAAGTTAAGAAGTTCTAATATAACATGCAAAAATGTAGTATTTTTTTTTCAAAAACAACATCCTAACACTGTTTCTGATTCTTTCTTTTTATCTATTCTTTGTTAGGAGACGCTCCACAATACACACAGCATGCTACTACATAGAATCATAGAATGATAAGGTTGGAAGGGNTACATGTGGTTACCCATCCTGTCACAATCAATTCTGGACACACTCGCATTTTTAGCCCAGCTCTATATGGAGTCAAAACCAATGGTATATCAAATTTTACTTTGAAACGTGCTTGACGTTTATGAGATTTATTCTAATTTCCATAAAGCTTAAGATAATATTTGACATTAATTTTATTTCCAGGATGAACTGGGCATGCCAAAGATAGAAAGCTAAAAACAATGTTTCCAAAAAGCCTTGAAGGTGCTGACATGCAAAAAGTAGGAGGAACAAACACAGAAAAAACACTGTAAGATTACATGAGATGATAGCATGTCAACAGATGCATGAAAGACAAATATCACACAGTATTTACCAAGGATTCATTGGAGGCAACTATACTGCAAATGTCTAGAGTGTACATCAAGGAATGGGCAGGAAAAGGCACTGCATTGCACATCATTGTAGGCATGGCTAACCTTTCAAAAGTACAGCATGATCTCTCCTGCTTCACTGTGGCCCACTAACTGGTATTGAAGGGGAGAAAGAGGAAGACAACAACCCACCAACCACCTGTCCTCTCTGAAGCATCTAGTGCCAATATTTGTAAGGGAGAGCCTTAATTATTTCTTTTTCACCGTGAGGGTGAAAAAGGGGGGACAGAGCACTGGAACAGGCTGCCCAGGGAGGTTGTGGAGTCTCCCTTTCTAGGGATATTCAAGAACCACTTGGATGCGTTCCTGTGTGATCTGCTCTAGGTGATCCTGCTCTGGCAGGGGGGCTGGACCAGATGATCTTTCAAGGCCCCTTCCAGCCCCTGACATTCTATGATTATATGACTAATTTAAAACCCCCAAACATACAGACATATTGTATCCTTACCCTCATACACCCTTTCAAGGACTACCTCTGTCTTTGCTCAGATGTTAGGACCTTTTCAGACCTGGTAGCGGGGACTCCGGTAAGTCAGAAACATTTTTTTTTTCGTTTTGCCCCAGAGGAGGTACATCCAATATTACATCATTAGAACACATACCAAAATTTTCTCTTTTGATTGTACCCTGCAAACAAAGTCCCTCTTTGCCTGCTCATACAATTGTTAAGCGTACTGCATGCTCATGAGAGAGAAAACCAGAAAAATTACAGTTGAGTATATAGAGCATCTTTATCTCATTAAGTGTTGACTGCGAGAGCATGCCCCATAACCTCAACGCTGTAATCATACATTGCTATAACCAGCACAGTACAGCAATCAGCTCAAATCCTTGCACGGGAATTGTATTATGACAAACTTGCATTGAATGTCATGTTCCAAATTGAAACTGGCAAGCATCTTAGCTTCACACAACAATGCCATATGGAGTTACATCTGATACTGCCTGAGCAGAACTCCCTTCCTATCCAGAATACATCAAATGGTGCTGCGGATATGCTATGGCATTTAAATAGTAATAACATGGATCTGAAGGCTAAGTTAAAAATTTGTGCACTAAGATTAAAAAAAAAAAAGAAAGAAAAAGGAATTTGGTGGCTTTTGGCAACAGAATCTACAAATACATTAAAACTATATTTTATTTGATTGCTTGAATGTAAACTTTGTTAGTGGAACAATTATAGGACTAAAGGCACATCAAAAATATTAACACTGAGAGAAAAGCTCAGCTAGCAACAAAGATTTTGTTACCACCAGATAAAGGAGGAGCTGTGCAGACAGCTAGAACAGGGTGCAAGGCTAATTCTGGTTGTCAGAAATGGCAGCTCCACTTCAGCTGCTGCTTTAAAACTCTACAGATGTGAGTTTTGTAGTTGGGTGAATCAGGTTCACGTTTTCCATTCACATAAAGTACAGCTGAGATGCCTGTGTTCCCTCACCAATACAGTGCTGCTCTGGTCAACCAAGGTCACCTACAGGAAAGGCAAAGTAGCTCAAATCTCCACAGTTACTACTTCTGCAGAACCTATAGTTTCATAGAATCAACCAGGTTATTAGAGACCTCCAAGCTCATTCAGTCCAACCTATCACCCAGCCCTAGACAATCAATTAGACCATGGCACCAAGTGCCCCATCCAGCCTTTTCTTGAACACCTCCAGGGACAGCAACTCCATCACCTGGGCAGCCCATTCCAATGCCAATCACTATCTAGCCTAGACCTCCCCTGGCACAACTTGAGACTGTGTCCCCTCCTTCTGTTGCTGGTTGCCTGGGAGAAGACACCGATCCCCACCTGGCTACAACCTCCTTTCAGTGTTCCAGTTTGTGTCCA
This sequence comes from Ramphastos sulfuratus, assembly GCA_013399055.1. Classification (NCBI taxonomy): domain Eukaryota; kingdom Metazoa; phylum Chordata; class Aves; order Piciformes; family Ramphastidae; genus Ramphastos; species Ramphastos sulfuratus. Next base: position 8,818 of record WBNM01026101.1, read on the forward strand.
TTGCCTCTTGTCCTACCGCAGAACACCACTGAAAAGAGCCTGCCACCTTCTTCTTGACACCCATCCTTCAGATATTTATAATCATTCATAAGATCTTCTCTCAGTCTTCTCTGCTTCAGGTTAAACATAGAGCCACTAGAGTCCTGTTACCAACTGACTAAGCTGCTCATCATCTCTTTGAAAGTCTGCTGTCTGGTGAAGGTGACTGTTGAAAGCTCCAATGTTGGACAACTGAACCAAAAAAAGCACAGTCTCTATTAATAACAATATCATTACTTTTATAAAGGAGCAGAATACTGCAGAAAGACAGACAATGAAGGTTTTGTCCCAGGATCATTTAAACAACATTTTGGATTTTTTCAAATTAGTTACATGGCATGATAAATACTTAAAAAAAACACTACAATGACCAAGTATTTAATTGGTCAACTCCCAGAGGTTTTTCTTAGTTTAGATTCACTAATGACTCCACTGGGAATGTGCTCTGAGTGAAGACAACAAGATTCCTTCAATAGTTTTCATTTCCTGGAGCACATTGTTAACTAGTATTTGCAATTTGTTTTCCAAAGGTCAGAGTACTTCTAAAACGTCCTCTTGCATCAGTATAGTAACAGGCCTTCCTCAGCCTCTGAACAAGGTGACCCACCTGCCTTATCCCCTACCTCCTCTGCAGTAACACTAGTCTTCCAGAAGAGCACAACCAAACTAATTCTGCCACAAAATTTCAAAGAGCCCAAATTAATGCATTTACAAGACAACTGTGCTAAGCTTTCCAAAGCAACAAAGCAAAGAAACCCAAACCACTCTTCAAGTTACTCCATAATTGTTATTAATGCTACAGCTTCAGATACTAAAACTATTTAGTGTCCAGAAAACACAAATACTTTATTTGGCATAGCACAGCTTGTCCATGTCTGCATTGTCCCAGGTTCACTCAATGAAGCACGGAAACTGGATGCTCTAAAGCACACTCCCAGGGATGAACCAATCAAACCCACCAGAGCCTAGAAGGCAGCAAAATTACTATCAAACTGCACTAGCCTACTATTTTTTCATTAACTCCATCCATGCCATCAAAGCTACTGAGTACCTGGGAAGCTTCTTAGCACCAACCCAGCAACATTAGTTGACCTAGTTGAGACGTGCTTCTGCCATGCTGATCCCTAGTGAAGGAATCAATGAAGACATGCCTCAAGACAAGTCCACAAGATGTTCCAGAAACCAGAATTCTCACAGTCCCTTGCCACATACTCTTGTCACAACAGTTGGTTTCTGACAGAAACACTCTGCTGACTGTCACCAGGCTTGTGGTTTTCAGGGCAGTTTAGTCTCTCCACTGTGCCTGTTGAGTACTGCAGTGGAGGCAATCTCAGCCCCAGAGGCTACTCTTTCATGCTGGTCAGTGCACCACTAATGCTGTGCAATTTCAATCCTTAAAATTTACTCGGTGAGTAAAGAGAAATGTAGGAGACTGCAGTTCTCTGGACCTGTGCTGCTTGATGACAACTCATTTTTTAGCAGTTGTTATCACACTCATCTAGACAACAAAAAAACAGTGCAATATTAAAAACCATCCTTCCAAGGGTGTTATTATTTTTCTGACTTTGGCTTTCTGCATATGAGGATGGTTCATTATGAACTATAGGTATTTTTAAGGTTTAAAAAGACCATAAGTTCTGTAAGAGCTTTCAGCAAGAAAGGATTCCAGGAGTTTTCAACTTCCCATGAAACACAATAGTGGCATAAAGAAATTCTAATTTCCACTGGAACATGAGCTGGGCTTTAAAACAAAAACATGCCAAGTACAAAGAGATGTAAGTGGATAAAGTTTGTCAGGTGATCATTTTCACATACTTAGAAACTAATTGCACCATAAAATACATATTAAATATAGCTTGTCTGTGTATGAAGTCCTTTTGACATATGCGTGGTTACCACTGAACCACAGCTCCTTCTACAAATTTTAACCTAAATTCACTTACGTGTCATAATTCTGTGACAGTTAATGCAACTCATCAGTCTCACCTCAGAGAAGTTCTGCCTTAATAATCAAGCCTCTGCTGCTGAACTTCTTTAGACTAGACTTGACATCTCCAATTTTGCTGATGCAAAGATCAGGTAGATATATTCAAAACTAACAAAATTACATTAAAGTGTTTGCATGCAGCTACTGTTACAGGAAAACACAGGATTTGTGCTTACCAGCTGTAAATAAACAGACATTTCCTAACCTTCAACTTGAGCTTGGTCAGAATTGTAGTGCTCTGCTACAAACTGAGAAAAAAAGACTAAAGACCTAATGGCAAAATTCTAAGTTATAACTTAACATATTAGAAGCAATTAATGGCAAGTCTTGACCTTTGTGTGCCATGTAAAATGCAGCAAGCAGGGAAAGCTTTTCAAAAGCATCTAATGGTTTTGGATGGCTCATATATACTGGGAGTCTAAAAGCAGGAAGTGAAATGGGTTTCATTTTCAGAAAACGAATCTCCTGGAAGATGTCTCAATTAGCCAGTCAAAATTTGGTCTACCAGTCAAAAATTCCTGCAGCTCGGCAATGGAGCCACTCTCAACCTCATAAATCATTTGTCTTATGTATAACTGTCCAGAAATTGTTCAAATCCAGACAAGATACTTTTCTTCTTTTTCCCCTCATAAGTGTCTCTAAGGACTCAAAAGTGCCTAGTAAGATTCCTAGGTGAGTTTTTCAAGGCAGATGAACTAACTGTAGCTACTTTGGGAATCATGGTCTAGAACAAACACTGGTAGATGTTACTTTTCAGTGCAGCTCTTGTTTATGTCTCAAATTAAACCATAAAATTTCCTAAATCTAGAATTTAAGTCCCGTAGATTTCAAAAATCACTTAAACTTTTCATCCATTGGTCATCTTCATTCTTCTTCCAAGCAATACATCATTGACAGCAAAATGTATAAGCAAGGGGAAAAGGTCAAATTATGGTTATCAAGAACCAATTATATTTTTGCAGATACCATTTATAAAGATACAAAGTTTTAGATATATCATTAGCATATGTAATAAACTTATCTTGGAATTTAGAAATACTGATTTCATTTTCTTCTGTTGTATGTCTTAGCTGCAGCTCCTATACTACCTGCATATTGATCCAGATTTATAAACCAATTAAATTTTCAGGAATGCTTCAGTGACATAAGTGTTTAAGTCCTATTAGAAAAACGCCAACGAAACATCAAAGACAACTACAATGAACAAGACATAAGCATCCCTGGATGATGAACTCCTCTTGCAGATCTTAATCATAATTATTCTAGTAAGTTTTTGCTGTCCTCTCAGCTTGTTGCTGTTTTCATAAATGCAATGTAATTCCACAATCCCCATTTAATTTCCTTTCAGTAGCAGGTTGCCTGTACTACTGATTGACAGAGAGGCTCAAACCAAGCTGAAGTGTGTTGTTAGGGTGTGCTTATGTTTATACAGAGCTCAGAAAGAGACAAAGGAAGCCATATCCTCTCTGTGTTAAACACTGAGGCACACAGAAACAAGGACCAAAAAAATATAAAATCGAATAGCTAAGGTGCATTTGAGAGTATGGACTTAAGTTACTTCCTAAAACTATAAAAGTTATCTCTGGAAGTTGCAGAAATAAAACTCAGGTTTCTGGTTTCCCAATTCGCTGTCATAAATATTTTTGATTGCTGTTTTCAGGTACTGTTTTCACTTCTCTGTGTGTAAATATCTTTTGTCTTGGCAAAAGCCCTCAGCATAATAATGCTGCCTCTGAAGAGCAGAGAGGTATGGGTGAAAGGATGTCTGCCAGGAAGACAAAGTCTCTGCATCTGCATATCCTCAAAGAGAGAAGATAATTTAACCCTTACTGAACATACTTGCCTAAGTAAAAAAAGAATAGAAACTTTAGAATAATAGTAACTTTTTAAAATCACAGCATCACATACTTCATTTATGCCTCTCCTATCAAACAACATCTGTTCTTCTTTGTTCTGAGTTCACATAAACTAAAGAGGAAAACCAAAACTGCATCTAATTAGGATTGTTTTAGTATCAGTGCACATATCCACAACATTTTACTCAAGAAGATGGCCAAAACCACTGCCTCATTCCCAAATGAAAAGTAAAGCCATTCGAATAAAAGATTCTCCACAAACAAAAGGTAGCTGCTAGTTTCTTATTAAGAAGATAATGACTAACAAGCAGGTAAGATTTAGCTATGCAGAATTTGTTGTTCTATTTTTAGAGTCTGCAGCCCTAGGCTGAATGCTGAGGTACTGTGAATTACGTGAATTATGCTAACATGCCCCACAGTTGCTTACTAGGCATGCTTCCTATCATCTAGACAGGATAAGAGCCTAAAGAACATCTGTACAGAATGAACGAGAGCCAAGACCTCGGTGGATGATCCTGCTAACATCAACTTTTTGTTGAAATTATCTGGACTAGACATGCTGTAAGAAAACTAACAATTTGAGGAATGTTGCTTCCCAAAAGAAATTATTTCAAAAGTTAGTTTAGAAATGCTAAATAAACAAACAAATGGCATTCTGTTCACTTTTGGCAGGATGTAAAAGATAAATAATCTGATCACGTGGAAAAGAAGCTGACTTCCACTATAAATACATATTCTAATCTCTTTGTCTTATAAAAAGAGAAAACGAATAGGATTTAGGTCATATCCTCCACACTGTAGAAAACATTAGGAGATAGGCCTCATATCTGACTTACAGCATAGCCTCCCTTCACATGATTGTAATTAGGCCACGGTTACTTCAGTATCTCCATGCTTTTCCCTGAGCCACAGTCTAAGACTGATGATGCCACCATTTGTTCTCCTATGGAGACTTTTTCATTTCACAACTCAGATCAATGCTAATCACTGGGTAACTCTAATTAGATTGCTCAGGACACCTCTTTCACATCTTATGTTAGGATACAGAGAGGAAGATGCCAGATATCTCCCAGGAAAAAAAAAAATCTTCAGAACACACTGGAGCTTGTAAGAACTCTGTCAGGAGAGAGGAAACTCAATGTAGGACCGAGAAGAATCATAGAATTGTAGAATGGTATGAAGGGACCTCAAGGATCATCTAGTTCCAACCCTCTGCCATAGGCAGGGACACCTCCCACTAGTACAGGTCACTCAAGGCCTCGTCCAACCTGGCCTTGAACACCTCCAGCGAGGGAGCAGCCACAACCTCCCTGGGCAACCTGTGCCAGTGCCTCACCACCCTCACTGGAAAGAACTTCCTCCTGACATCCAGTCTAAATCTTCCCTCTGCCAGTTTAAACCCATTGCCCCTAGTCCTGTCATTGCAAGACCTTGTAAATAGTCCCTCCCCAGCCTTCCTGTAGNTGTTAAACAGCACTGGCCCCAGCACTGGTCCCAAGGCAAGAAGCCTTGGAAGAATCAAGAGACTGACTTAGAACTTAACAAGCAAAAACCCACCTTGCTTTCTGTATCATTGCTAGCATACAAGAATACAAGAAAAAATCAGAAGAAAAAGGGCAAGCAAAGAATCTTTCACCTGAAATAACCAACACATTACCCAAGAGAACAGAAATCTGGTGTGCTGAATGAAGTTCATAAGATTCCCTTCGAATTACCATCTGTACTGGTGGGAGAAAAAAAATAGAAAAGTAAAATCATTCCTTTCTTCCACAGTGGCTTTACAGTGTAATTTATTCCCATGAAAGAGTAAACACTACAGATGCTTTTATTCATCTGTTGCTCAGGGGAACTCCTCCAAAAATGCAAGCAAGTTCGTCTGAGCAACTTCATACCCTTATCCAACTTTGCAAATGTCACAGTAGATATAAGACGTAGATTTCCAATACTGTAAAGCTAACTCTTCTCTGAGCTGCATTTGCAACAAATCCTTTACACTCAGAAGTCCAGGACAGACAACATTTTTCGTTTGGAACTGGGAATCACATCCATGACATCTATATCGAATGCTTTCATTAATATCCAACTGTTCAGATGGTACAGTGCCTACTTTGAAGTCAGCTGAATCTGGTCTCCAGGGCACAGATGCCAAGAAGTTAAACATAATTTTCATGGCAACGCTGTGGGGATAATCCACACAGCAGAAAGGCTCCTTCTCCTCATTTACATGGAAGCACTGCCATTAAAGAAGTTGAACTGCACTTCTTTCAAAGACAGAAAAAAATTCAAAAATGAGTGAAAGGTGACAGAAAGACTAACCTCACGGGGCTTCTGATTGCCAATTAGACTTTGTGCTGCGGCTATAGTGAACAGACTATACAATACAGAATATCAGTTACTGTCCCCTTCACTCTGCAAGTGGGCAAGAAGCAAGATGTAAAGGCAGAGATGAATGGCTCACTAGCTCTTGCAGAAAATGATAAGCTGACAGAGCTCTGAACATAGACCAAAGCACTGAACCCCAAGGAATGGGCATTCAACATAAGTGCATTTCATAGGACCTCTCACTTCTGGTATTGCTTCTTGTAACCTGTGAACAATCATGGTACATGGGAGAAACACACACACTTCCTTGCCAGGACACATTTTCAACTTAAGAATATGGGAAATTCTGAGCACAGTAAAACAGAAAAAAAGACCATAACTTCCACATTATGTTATCCAAGCCAAGTTAAAGGTAGCAGCAATCTGAAAGGAATACTATATGTAAATATGTGGTGGTTCACAGCACAGATTGGTTAAAGGGAAGTTCTGATTGGAAATAATGATCATGGCATAGCAAAGTCTGAATTCTGTAACACGCTGTTGGGGGGGGGGAAGTAAAATCTGTTAAATACTAAGGACATGTTTTTGAAGGAAGTTTAACAGTGAACAGAACAGAAACGTGTCTGTTTTGCATGAAATTCATAGATCTAGTTAGAAACACACAACAGCAGCATCTGTGTGGCATCCCATGAAACCACTCCTTTTAAATGGCATTCTGCAGATAAAATACTTATTTGGCTACAGTCTCATGCAGTTCTGAGCCAAACTTCATAACCAGTCATACCTACACACACACAAAGGATTGACTAAAGCACCAACTGAATTTCATGCTATGCGTCACATTAAAAGAAAACAAAACCAAAAATCTCCAAAAGCAAACCGCAAACTCGCCTGTGACTAAATGTTCAAGACAAAGTAGAGATATTTTTCATTTTTTAGCAAACAGAAGTCATATTATGAGAGTATCTGTGAATACATAATTCAAAATAACACCCATCATCAACTTTCACATCAATTAATTCTTTGAGCATTTAAATTACTGTTAGTGTGAATGGTACACCATAGTTTTGTCCAGTTTGGATTATCACATATTTTTATGTGTTGAAGGGGAACACCTCATCAACCACACTAGAATATCTGGCAGAAGAATCCTTCTGTTCACCAATGCAAGTCTGGTGCTCCCTCTCCATGGTGTGCAGGCTCTTGGCCTAGAGACATAGTGATAAGAAGACAACAATTTTTTTCTGACCTCATACCACATTCCTACTATACCAGACTGTATCACACCATTATCTCTCCACCACCAGAGCTTACACCCACATCTCTCACTTCAGCACTGCTTACTCAAGCTTGCTCTCAAGAGTAGCCCTTCCAGACTCCACCATATCTGGGGCCATCATCTCACAACACAGGTTGCAGTCTGGCTAGTTAATTATTCCTGGGAGAAGTAGTGAGTCATTCTGCTAATCGGCTAACCACAATATACTAACTTGACTAACATCCATCTGAGGGAGCTGCAGGTGTGGGGCAACTTTGAAAACCATGTCACAGTTCTCCAAAAACTACACAAAAATGGAAAAGAAAGGACTTTGGGATGCCTTCTAGTGAAGGGCACAATTTCAGCAGTTCACTCTGCAGATGGGGGGAATTCAACTCTTGCTGTTTTTAAACAGCAGAAAACTTCCAACATTAGTCAGGATTTTGCTGGCAAATTCACTGTGTAACTAGTACTTGTGTATTCAAACTCCCATCTTTATTCAAGTTATATCAGTTTGCCTCTCCTATAAAACATTTCAGATGACAATGATGAAGATCTAAAATTAGCAAATATTTTCATGTTAGTTCCAGCATAGCTTGAGAGGAAGTTCTGTTCAATGTCTTTAATATCTTCCAATGATGTTTAATGTAACTTTATATGATTAATTATAGACAAAGGACTTCTTACTATATTCTAATGCTTAAAGCTATTTCATCTAATTAATGAAGACTTGAAGAACTTCATTTTACAGATGTTTGACATAAAAAAGCTACAGTTCAGGACAGTCACTTAGCTTACTTAATTTGAAGAAACCTGATTAGCAAATGCCTTAAGAAATGGAAGTCAAAGGCAACTCCTTCAGGACTCCTAAGTCTTCCAGTAGAAGAATCCTGTAAAAAGTTTCAGGCAGCTTAATCTTCAAAGTCACAGACTCATAGTATCAGAATCTATTTATTAAAATGGATTACATTCATATTGGCTTGGGTGAAGATGCATTTTCCAAAAATGTATAATAATGTAAGTTTTCTGTATTAAGTATTCAAATAACTTGTGCTAAAACAATGTTCTGTCCTAAATTTAAGAATGTTGATTTTTTTTTTTTTTTTTTTTAAATTTTCCAAGTTACATATACGAAAAGAGATACATACACAAAAAAGTTTGGGTATTGTGTTCTGATCAAGACAGAATAACAATTACTCTAGCTTGCATTTGTCTTTAATTCATGCTTTCTTTAACTAACAAAGCCCTTGTGCATTTCAGCCCAACAGCCTTGAATATTTTCCCTCCAGCTAGTGGAGTTCTACACACAGAGAGATGTCTGAGATGAGAAATATCTAGGAAAACAGCTCATTGTCTAGCTAAATGGCACCAAATACACCAAGAGGCTGAACCTCCTTTTTTTAGTGTGTTAAGATATACTGTGCCCATCTCAAATTCTTTAAAGCATGCAGAAACACTATTATAGAGGAAGATGTCTATCGAATTGTTTAAAAATGTACTATTCAGCTTGGCTTCTCATATGGAAGTTCTCTCAGAAATATGATTTTTAAGTAGTATGGTTGTCTAGGAATTCTCATGAAAACCCTTTAAAGGATGGTGTGTGTAATATTCACTGATCTGTTACTGTAAACATTGTAAGCTGCAACAGCAACTACTTCTATCCGGCAAACAAGCATCCTACATACATAACCTAAAAGCCACCTTCTTTTTATGTCTTATATTAAAATCTAAGCTTTTAGTGAAATAATTTACATTAGCAAGATTTGCTAATGTTATGAGAGAGTTATTGTATTACCATTAGTTCCATAACATTACCTTTCTTACATTCCAGGCCATCTTAGCTTTTGAATTTTGCATGACTGAAGCCAATGAGAATGTGATTGCTGGGCTTAACAACCATTTGGCAATATGTACAATATAATAATTGCAAAATAAGGCACAACTATGATTATATAACACATTAACAAACATGTAGTTTCTACTCTGTTTTTCCTCCACTGTGTTAATGTATTATTACAGTAAGACACTATTGCAATAAATCAGCACTTGAATCCCACAGACTTTCAAAGTGTTACATAGGTTATTGTCATACCTTAATTGAACAAGTCATTGAAAGCCAGCAAGCAACAAAAATACAGAGAGACTCCAATATACTAGTATGATGACCTGTACTGGCACTACTCAGAAAATGAAAATCTTAATTAGTATTTTCTTTTATACTGCAAGCCAGGGGTAACAAATGTGTGTTTGACCTATCATGCTGGATGTATATATTTTGGATAGAAGTGCCTGAAAACTTTCCAAAAAAATTAATTATTTCATTAAGGTATTTACAGACTGTAAATACAGACTGTATTTACACTGAGATAAACCCAGATACATACTTCCAGGATCTGTACTGTAGGATAAATAGGGAGCACACCAGAGTTTTTTGACTGTTATAGAATTGCTACATAATATCAAGTCAAATTGCATGAACTACATCTGGACTCCAAAAGGATACAACAATTCCATACAGCTGTTAAACATTTATTAATATTTTTGTTTATGCAAATACCTGTTTACTGTATCACTTTATTAGAATAAGGCATTTCAATGAAGAAACAGAAGAAATGCTGACACACTGCACAATTTTATAAATCTACTTTCTTATCTACCCGAAGTTTTCCAGAGAACATCAAAAGTATTCCAAAGTACCAGAAAACAGACAAAACAATTAGTATACTCGGATATGGCTTTTGCTTCCTATCTCAGTGATTCAAAGCCAAATTTCAGCAGGAATTTGTATGTGTTATCTTGCTTGATACATTAGTTTAAAACAGTTTTTAAAATGTGCAGTTGTTATTTGGGTAAGTGTAATCTTAGACAAAGGAAATGCAATACTCAATATTGTAATAGTGAAGAAAACACAAATAGTGTACCTTCTGAAGCAACTTTGCAGTTCCTACAAGATTACAAGTGAACAAAATGTAGTTGTCTTGCTGTCTTCTTACTATCAGCAGAAAACCAGAACACCTTCAGACTCACTTTGTGTTTAATCATGCCACAGCCAGCAAAAGCAAAACTCTATGTGCAGAGAACACACTGGGGAAACAAGTTCATTAAAGCTTTCAATTTAGAGGACTGTTTTAGTGAAGTTACAATTGTAACTGACTGTAATTTGCTGTGTTGGTATAAACTCAAGGTCTCCACTGCAAGCAACTCAGTGTAAACACTCAGCTAATCTTTGGCACTATGGAAAATATTACATCAATTTAATTTATTCACAAGGATTTATCTAATGAGTTATTACTGTGACCACTCCTCTTTGAGAAGGGTATCTGGGATGGAAACGATCAGCTACCTGATGAAAAGTAAAAGCCTACAAGTACGATTTATTGGCTCAGTGATGCTGAATGCATTGTTCCCTTTACCTATCTCTGCAAATAAGACCATTTTCAGGTGTAAGAGCAAACCCCACAGCTTTGAAGCAAGTCACAAATATCTAGACTTGCTACACTTCTAATAAGAGAAACTGGTATGTGAAATTACAGTGAGTGCTAAGGTACCCCAGCCAAATTTGAACTTGGGCACAGAGTAGAAAAAGTTGACAGCATCATCCCTGAAAGAGCCATACAAAGGGCTCCTATACTAAAAGCTTTCAGCTGCTGCATAGCTGCTGTGTTTGCTTCCTGAAGAACCACCAGTTCAGACTGATAATAGGAAACCAGGGACACCTCATCGAGAGCATAACCCTCCAAATCTTTTCGTTTCTGTTCTGTATAATAAAAGCACACAGACAGCAGAAACAACTCTTAATAGTGCACACAGCATTTTCATTTCCAGCTGCTTGATCAGGATTGTTTCAGGGGAGGTTTAGGCTCGAGGTGAGGAGAAAGTTCTTCACTGAGAGAGTCATTCCCCACTGGAATGGGCTGCCCAGGGAGGTGGTGGAGTCACCGTCCCTGGAGGTGTTCAAGGCACGTTTGGACGTGGCACTTGGTGCCATGGTCTGGTCTTGAGGTCTGTGGTAGTGGGTTGGACTTGATGATCTTTGAGGTCTCTTCCAACCTTGCTATACTGTGATACTGTGATACTGTGATACTGTGAAGTTTATACCTTTTGTAGGTTCTTCTACGAAATCCTGCAATTCATAACAACTCAGTGGAAATTACCAAAATCATTGCCTACTGCAGATGTTACTTTTCAGGAGACTAAGAAGCGTGATATTTATCATAACTAAAGTTCTCATTTGTTTGTGTTGGCAGGACTTGGATGATGCTCTTTGATATAAATGGGAAATAGCTGAGGAATTCTGCTTAAAGAACCTCACATAAGTTTCAAGACAGGAAATTAAGAGTATTTTTCAAATTATTCTACATACTGACGTGAGATACTAGGTTTTACCTTCCAGCACAAAAAAAGAGAACCCCAAAACCCCCTGAATCTCACCAATAACTCAGCATATCTAGTAACAACACATCATTGGGGAATCTTTCAATATGGAAAGCAGTAAAAATGAAGAGTGAAATTCTGGCTTGACTAATCAAAATAGTTCCTTGAAACTTTGCCACTCATTTCATTGAAAACAGAATTCCACTCAATATTGTACTTTAAAGAAAAGTAAAATTCAAATTAATGGGATGTCTCGAAGCTGTTTATAAGAAGTTTCTGCCAAAACAGCTTGGGACACAACAATAGCATTTTTCAATTCCTACCAGGAATTTAAACTTTTGTTTACAGCTTTACCATCCTAATATTTTAACATTGTGACGGTTTGGGAGTTCCCCGCCCCCCCACACTTTGTAAAATGACCCAGACTAGAACTCATCCGGATGGAAGTTAAGGACTGAAGCTCTATTTACAGCTTAGCACAATATACACGCAGATATATACACTATAGACAGGAATATTTACAGAAATATACAAGGTAAAGGTAAGACAGAAACACAACACCCCTCCCAGAAATCACAGACCCCAGGAGGGGCTCCCAACCACCCTTCCACCTTCTCCCCACCCCTACACCTCACCCCACGGTTTGCCTTATGTGCAAGGTGAGTTTTTGAGGATCGGCCAGGGGAGTTAGAAGGAAAGTGGTTAGTGAAAATACTCAGCAGAGAGAAGGAAGCCAGAAGCTGCTAGACAGCCCAAGACGACAAGCCCGAGAGACACTGACTTATCTATGTTTTGAGTACTTATTCTTAAAGATCTCAGCAAGCCTATGAGTGAAGTAGACATCACCACTGTTTCCTTTTCACAGCCTATAGTATAATTTTCTCCATTAAAATATTCCAATTAGCCTCAAACCAGCACAAACATAATTCTGTGTATGTGTCACATGTTCTATAGACTACTTCTCGCAGTGTACACACTTTCACAAGCTCTGTTTCTCACGGACTAGCTTCACAAAATACCTTGAAGAAAGAGAAAATATTTGAGGGTAGTTTGTGAACACAGCAACAGAGTTTTTGCAGGAAGAGGCGAACACGAACCAAAAGAAACAGAAACAGCTAACAAGTAGTACACTTGGTCTAAGTACAGAATGAATCAGGGCAGGAGACAAACGTGAACAGTAGACCAGAAGCACATGAAGTAACACATGACTTATGCAGTGTCCCTAGCAAATAAATAACTTCCCTTTAAAGGAATACAATGGTATCTGGTTGCTGTGTTCTTAGCAGTTGCCATCCATGGACAAGATTATCATATGACTCAGCTGAACTCACAATCTGCGAGGAAGTTTAGGCATATTACTCATTAATATCAGTAAAATTATTGAATTGGTGTATCTTCTGAGGATTCTGATCCTCCATTAATGCTTGTCATTGTCATTGCTCATTGCTGCTTAATGACAAAACCCATAGTATCTGTGGACATGAGAGCCATCAGTTAGAATTTCCAGGAAACCAGGAAAAAAGTCACCTTCACAGGCCAGACATCTCACAATAGAATTCAGGTTCTCAAGGTAAACAGGCAGTGTTTCCCTTTCCTGCCAGCAAGAGCCTTGGAGATTCTCTTAATAAGTAAAAGATTAAAACTGAAGAAGAAATTAACCCAAGGTCTAGTGCAAATATCACTATCTTAAAAGAAAGAAAAGAAAAGAAAAAAGAAGTGTACCAAGAAAATTATTCACAATTATAAAAGGTACTACATTGACAGCCTCAAAATTATTCAGAATTTATTTATGCATTCAACACAATACTATAGAGGCCACTACCTTCTAAAAGTACCTACATTTAACATGCAAGTATAGGACTCCAATAAAATGAAAGACTCTTCAATGCAGAAATAATCAGTTTTAGGTTAAACTCAAGCCTAGGTAAAGAATTATATGCAGAACCTTAAATCAAAGGACAAATAGCTTTTTCTTTATGGGGACGCAACTCTAATCCCTGTATTATTTTAAAGGAAGAACTGATTATCTTTACTGGATCACAAGCACAAATAATTCTTTATAAAGCATTCTTTTTCTGCAGGCACTACGCTTATGACCGCTGTTAATTTTCTGTTAAAACTTCTATCTTTATGAATTCTCCAACTCCGAAGCCTCAATTAGAACATCTAAGAAACAGCCTTTATTAAGTTGCAAATCTGTATGTTAAGATATTAAAAAGAAAAAAGAAAGATTCAAATATTTGACTATGCTGTTGGAAATTTATGACTTTCCCTAGTTTGGTTAAAGGGTATCTGACCACAGAAGCACTGAACTGCCACACAAGTAACTATATGCACTAAAGAAGTGAATCTGACTGGAGAAGGGCAAACATAACACCCATCTTCAAGAAGGGAAAAAAGGTCGACCCTGAGAACTACAGACCAGTCAGGCTCACCTCTGTGCCTGGCAAGATCATGGAGCAGATCCTGCTGAAAGCTCTGCTAAGCCAAATGGAAAACAAAGCAGAGGTGATTGGTGGTAACCAGCAATGGTTTCACCAAGGGCAGATCTTGCCTGACAAATTTAGTGGCTTTTTATGATGAAGTCACAGAGACAGTGGAGAAGGGAAGGGCAACTGATGTCATCTACCTGGACCTGAGTAAGGCATTTGACTCTGTCCCACATGACATCCTGGTCACCAAGCTGGAAAAACATGGACTTGATGGGTGCAGCACGCTGGATAAGGAATTGGCTGGACAGTCACACACAGAGAATGGTGATCAATGGCACAATGTCCACCTGGAGACTAGCGCCNGCTCTGCAGCCTGGAGAAGAGAAGGTTTCCAGGAGACCTTCCAGTAGCCTTCCAGTATCTGAAGGGGGCCTACAGGAAGGCTGGGGAGGGACTATTTACAAGGTCATGCAATGACAGGACAAGGGGCAATGGGTTTAAACTGGCAGAGGGAAGATTTAGACTAGATGTTAGAAGGAAGTTCTTTACAGTGAGAGTGGTGAGGCACTGGAACAGGTTGGCCAGGGAGGTTGTGGCTGCTCCCTCCCTGGAGGGGTTCAAGGCCAGGTTGGACGAGGCCTTGAGTGACCTGTTCTAGTGGGAGGTGTCCCTGCCTTGTAGCAGGGGGTTGGAACTAGATGATCCTTGAGGTCTCCTTCCAACCTTACCATTCTATGATTCTATGAATCCTCTTTCCTGTATGTTTTACAACCAATCAGTAAACACTGTGTGGGCCTTAGAAATGTGTCCTTCCAAGAGCATGCCTAAAGTTTCAAGTGCCTAAAATCGAAGACTATACAGGAGATAATATGTAAGATTATGTTTGGTCATCATGGTCATATATTTGCAATAGCTGAATTAAAATACAACTAAACTAAAGAATCTGTATAAAGATTAATCAAAACTTGCATTGTGTGGGACTTTGTAAGTTTTGAAGACTTACTGGCCACAAAACATCATCAATGGTCTTTCTACTATCTTATAAGCTACAGTAATGAACAGGCAGTATTGAACAACACAAATGCTTGTATCAGATTTGCCTTCAGCACCTCACAAGAAATTTGCCAATGATAGTAATAGCTGTATGCCTGCTGTATGGCTCTGACCTCTACCTCTTATATAGGAAACTGATTTCAGTGCAAAACACTAAATCTGTCTCAAAACACATCTGAACCTGCTGTCCTAGTCATCTGCTATCCATCACAGTACAGTCATTTAGACAAGAAACGGGGTTTGTAACTGTTTGTATTTCACAAAGACAGTGGATCTTTGGTCCCCAGAGAGTAACACGACATAAACAAATCACAGTAAAAATTGCAATACTAAACTTGGAATTCACATAGTGCCTCCTTGCCTTAAATCTCTAGGGACAGGTAAACCACGAATAGGTGGTATTATAGTTTATAAGACAAAAAGCAACGCATCAGTGACTTCTACAGTCTGAAAAGAATCTTTAAAACTTTGATGGCACTTCGTTCTGAAGAGAAACAACGCATCTTCCTTTCTCTTTCTAGTCACTTGTGATGGTTTGGGAATTCCTCACCCCTCCACACTTTGTAAAATGACCCAGAGTAGAACTCAGCTGGCTCAAATTAAGGAATGAAGCTCNCTCCACACCCCTTTGTGGTTTCATTCTCCATCTCATCTTCTGCATACCCCAGTGTCACAGAAGTTGAACTATCTTACGTCACAGAGAAAGCTGAGAATTTCTGAACATCATCTGATGTGATGCAATAGCTCAGGTGCTTTTCTTTGCTAATATATACTCAGAACAGATACAGGTGATGAAGGACATGAGAGATCTAGGCACTACTTAACTATCACAATTTAACTTAAAAGGGAGTAGAGAGACAGTTTAAATTGTCTAACAGGAAAAAAATGAAGAACACATCACTCACTATTCGAGGTAGCAATTTTCTTTTTTTTTTCCCCCTCACAGTCTATCCAAAATTAGAGCCTCAGGAACTACAACAGAAAATAGAAATAATATGAGATTTACATCTCTATTTAGAACAACGCTATAGCCTCAAAAAGCTCTTGCAGAGCTGTGTGACTAATGCTAACTAAACTAACTAGTAACAATGTTACACCTTACTCATGTAATTAGTATTCTGAAATGTGATTTAGGAATCAAAGACTACTGAGAAAAAGTGTATCAAATCAGGTATACCACTCCTTATTAAGAATGCTAGTATTAACAATAAAATAATATCAAATATATTAAAGACCACAGTGCAAAGGAGAAGGGAGGCTTAGCTTCTGTCAATCTGCAGGTCATATTGTCACTTGTTTGCTCATGTTTTGTTTAGAAAACACCCTATTGTTGTCCATAAATAAACAAAAGCAATCCAGCCTCCCTTTACAAATTTATGTAGCCATGTGGTCCTGTATCTTTTTTTTTTTTTTTTTTTTTTTTGGCCACCAAACTTTGTTTAACAAACTAAGTACTTTTTTGAACACATTTTTCCAAGCATTTGAAAATTAGTCTTGATGAATCCCATTACTGCAAATCAACCTGGCTGCTTTCTAACAGTTTAGATTACCTTTTCAACCATCCACTCAGCACTCTCCAGAATCTGTAGCAGGACCAAGACTGCAATCGTTTTAGCTTCCTGGTCAAATAAAGAAGTTTAGTCCTTACTACCATCACAACTAATGGGAGCACTGCACTCTTAGTTTTAAAGAGGGTGCTAAAACAAAATTCACAATGTAAGGAAAGCGAGCAGTGAATGAACATCGACTGACAATACGCCACAGCGCAAGATTTCCTCTGTGTTTAGTTGTCGAGGACACCACAGATCAGGGAATTTCTAATTCCCACACTTTGCTGGTGTAAAGATCACCATTGGCAAAGTATTTGCACAAAGCATTAGGACATACCCAGGATACTAACTATTGCAGCCAGAATATGGTTTCCCTCTTTCGTGACATTTAAAATTTCAAAGTTATTCTACCGTGTATTAAAATCAAGGCAAATAACTTTGGAGGTCTTGAAATTAAATGGGGGAAAGAGAAGAGAGATTTATCCCTCAGTTGCATGGTTAGGCTACTCAAATGCCATCTAGAAATCCAGAGTCAGCAAAGAAACAGGGCCTTGAAAGTGCCACTGAACCACTCCCATCTCAAGCTGCTGCCCAGGACCCCACAAATACTTCTCCTGTGTAAATTATGTGACAATAGCTACAATCTACTGACAAACTGACGAACAAACAAACCAAACAAAAAAACCCAAACAACAACAAATGCCACCTGCAACAGATCAGTATTTCCAAAGCAATAATTTGATTAACAAAAAAGTCTTGACCAGATGGAATAAATAGTATAGGCTACAGGTCTTCAGTTGCTCATCTAGCTTTCTCCTGAACTTGGGAATTCAGAACCAAGTTGCTTTTTTTTCCTGGCACACTTACACATCTGAAACAACAGATCAATCTACCTTTGTACTAGCAATATTTATATGAGTCTCCAGGTCACTCTGACTGCCAAGGAATTTATAGTTTCATTCCATAGACAATGGAAACTACACTAATGATTTATCAGTCTATCATGCAGGCAAAATTCACCTTGGCACACACACACACCAACATCCACAAGCATTTGACCAGCTATACATGATGATCCATGTATGACATTTTATATGTGATTCAAAGCATGTTGGTAAAAACTGATAAGGATTCCTGTGTCTTTCCAGACTCCTGACAACAGAACTATTCTATGCACTAGTGTCAAACCACAACCACTGAAGCACCTATTGGGTAAAAGCTTTGTGTCTCTGGTCTCCTTCCAAAGAAACATAACAGAATTATAGCACCATGAGAATAAATATTCAATTGGGTTAGATAATGTCTGCATATTTTAATTAATATATCATACAGTGTACACAATTTCATAATTTATAGACAACTGGACCCATATAGAAGAGAGATTAATTAGGTATCTTGAAACCCCTTACATCACATTGCTCAGGCTCACTGAACAGTAGTTGCATTGATAATACTATGCAGCAATGTGGTATAAGGCTTTCTAGGCACAATTTTAGGATGGCTATATTAAAAGACACAAA
The DNA here is from genome assembly GCA_013399055.1 of Ramphastos sulfuratus. Taxonomy (NCBI): domain Eukaryota; kingdom Metazoa; phylum Chordata; class Aves; order Piciformes; family Ramphastidae; genus Ramphastos; species Ramphastos sulfuratus. The sequence goes on from WBNM01026101.1 coordinate 27,209, forward strand.
GACAGGAAAGAACTGGAATGATTATCCTTCCAGAACAGTGTTAGTGCTATCCTACTAATATTTCTCAACACAGATATACACACGTGTATTAAGAAAAGCAAAAAATGCATCAATCCATTGCTATTTGGGTCTCGCAAATCAAAAACTCTCCTCCTTCCAGTTTTATATTGCTGGGAGGTTTGAAATGCTAAAGCAGTTCTTGGCAGAAAGTAAGGAGTGGAAAGAAGCAGAGTATTAGCTTTGATATGAATCAAGTCAAAGCCACCTGATACATACATTTCTACAGAGTGTGCTATTTGACTTTGAAATTTGCCATACGGCAAATACATAATTTTACACATTTACAGATAAAACACTTTAATTTTTAGAAAGTGTGCTGTTCAGTACCATTCTCTCAGATGCCTAAGAATTTTTGAAAAACTGAAGCTAACACTGATGCAGTAATCATAGAATCAGTCAGAGTTGGAAGGAACCACATGGATCATCTAGTTCCAACCCCCCTGCCATGGGCAGGGACACCCTACCCTAGATCATGCTCGCCAGAGCCTCATCCAGCCTGGCCTTAAACACTTCCAGGGATGTGGCCTCAATCACCTCCCTGGGCAACCCATTCCAGGCTCTCACCACTCTCATACTCAAGAACTTCCTCCTCACATCCAGTCTGAATCTCCCCGCCTCCAGCTTTGCTCCATTCCCCCTAGTCCTGTCACTACCTGATAGTCCAAAAAGTCCTCCCCAGTTTTTTTGTAGGCCCCCTTCAGATACTGGAAGGCCACAACAAAGTCACTTCAGAGCCTCCTCTTCTCCAGACTGAACAGCCTCAACTTTCTCAGTCTCTCCTCACAGCAGAGCAGCTCCAGCCCTCTGATCATCCTCGTGGATGCTCCAGCATGTCCACATCCATCTTGTAATAGAGTCTCCAGAACTGGATGCAGTACTCCAGGTGGGGTCTCACTAGAGAAGAGGGGGAGAATCACCTCCCTCGACCTGCTGACCACACTTCTCCTGATACAGCCCAGGCTCTGGTTGGCTTTCTGGGCTGCAAGTGCACACTGCTGGCTCATGTTGAGCCTCTCATCCACCAGCTATACCTGCTAATGTGTTACTCAGATTCTGTCTGTAGTTTTTAACGAAAATTATGTTCTTATTTGCCAACAAACCAATAGATAAAACTTTATGTTTTGTTTTTCAAATGTCTTAACTTTTTCAAAAAGTGAGATTTAAAATAATCCAAGCAGTCATTGTGAAGAGTTGTTCCAGGAGTGCAATAAACAAAAGTGATAATGACCCTTAAAACTCACGCATCTACACCAAAAGCAAATGCAGTAAGATAAATGGCAAGAGGTTAATCACGAGCAGGTGTTCTCACATGGACTATCAGGCAAGAAGGGTGGACAGGCTGCATAGACCACATTCAACAACTAGCATGAAGTTGGAGTATAATGCTAAAACATTTGTTACCATAAAAAGTTCCAGGCAACTCTGCAGCCTGTATGTCCAGAACTGGCCTTTATCTTTCCTATTTTCCTCCACCACTCTGTGCCCCACAAGTCACAAACAGATCAAGGCTTTTCATGATTCAGGTTCACTATCATGCCCCACTAATGGAAAATTTCACTGTGTCTTCCCAGTGACCATAAGAGATGCCAGCTGCTTCCTTTCTGCATTTGTTCCCATCTGTGAGGGCAGTGAGCATATTCCTGACTGCAGCCACCTCTGTGTTTCCTCTCACTAGTTTCCTATGGGACACTCAGCAGCCACAGTAAGACTTACCACAGTAAGATTTCCACTCAGAGTTCCTGTAAACCCTTATAAAGGCAGAAATCCTGATGCAGTCAGAGGAAGAGTGTGGCAGTACTCTGGTTGCACCTTCAAAGCTTGAGCTAGCTTTGTTTTGAGGTACTGTAACTACTAACCCCACTTTCAGACAGGATTAATATGACTTCTTATTTTCCGCCAAGTGATAACTAATTTCTATATAAAGATATTAAACATAAGGTAAATAGTCACCTATCTCTAAGTAATACATGATGCCACAGCACAGCTGAAGGTACAGTAAGAAATTTATGTATTTTTATGCCACGATAGAGTATCAGGTGGTGAATTCACCACGACACAAAAATAACATAAGCAGCACTCACCTTATTAATTTGTGCCTGCATTCAGCCCTTCCATGCTAAAAGATGGAAGAGGAAAGCCAAAGGACACATCTAACTCAGCTGTACTTTATTCCTTCTAAACCTCTGGCTATGGATAAGCAACACTAAGAGACATTTTAGATTCCCCTGCTACCTCTGCACGCTCAATTTGCTAACCTAGAGGCATGAAATTGGCGTAAGTTTTACGGGATTTGTTATTACAGTTATCCCACAATACAATTATTTAAATTAGAGAAAAAAGGAGATAGTATGGGGAAAGATGTGTAAACAAGTCTCACTGCAGTAAAGAATAAATACTATTTGGCTGGCATGTTATGCTTGAAGAAAATCCTCAATATAACTCTGAAACCTCTAATAGGTTGAAAGCCCACCAGCCTTTCCCACACCTCTTTCCCTTCCTTCTCACACATACAAAAAGCCCAAAAAAGCCTATAGGAAAAACACCATCCTCAGCTAGGGATAAAAAGAAAACAAATTATTTAACTGAACATCCAAAACCCCAAACAAAACACAGAAGTAATGCACTGCTTGTAGCTTGGGTATCTATTGACCACCACAGATCTCCTATAGCTACAAAAATCTGAAGGATCACATATTCCTGCTCTGAGTAAATCTCTGGCTGCCAGAGCAGTACCACCTCCTTCTGCCTTCCAGGCAATTCCCCCCAGTCCCTGGAAAAAGCCAGAAGGTAGTCCTCTTTCTGAGAAAAGAAGCAACTTTCTCCTGTTTACATTTCCCTAAAAGCTCCTCCTTTCTTCCAATAGGTCCACTCTGGTTGATAAAGTGACAGTTACTCTTCCTAATAGCCAAGCTCTACATGTCTGTCCACGTCTGCTTGCAACAGCAGCACTTCAACTGTCATGGAACCTTAAAATGAGAGTTTACACAGATTCACAGACTGCATTGGGTTGGAAGGGACCCTCAAAGGCCATCTTGTCCAAAACCCCCACAGTCAGCAGAAACACCTTCAACTAGATCAATCTTCTGATATTGAATGTTTCCAGGTTGGAGCCTCAACCACATCCCTGGGCAGCCCGTTTCAGTACTTTACCACTTTCATTGTAAAGAATTTCTTCCTTATGTCCAACTCAAACATACCCTGTTCCAGTCTAAACCCTTTGTCCTATCACTACAAGCCCCTCTAAACAGTCCTTTCTCAGCCTTCCTGTAGGTCCCCTTCAGATACTGAAATGTAGCTATAAGGTCTCTCTGTAGCCTTCTTTTCTCCAGGCTGAACAGCCTCCATTCCTTCAACCTGTCTTCATGGCAGACAGGTTCTTCATGGGAAAGGTGCTAGAGCCCTCTGATCATCTTGGTGGCCTGCCTCTGGATCCTCAAGTCCATGTCATTCCTATGTTGGAAGCCCCAGAGCTGAACACAGTACTCCAGGTGAGGTTTCACCAGAACAGAGCACCAGAATCACTTCTCTTGACCTGCTGACCACAGAGACCCATGCCAGATAACAATTATGGTCTCAAAGCTCCAGCTTCAGAGTAGTTTCAGCAGGTTTTATGGGAGATGTGTAAAAGCAGTCACTGAGCCAGGAGGAATCGACGGCACTCAGCATCTTACAGAGCCAAGCCCGTGTATATTTGTTCTTAATATGGTACTTTGTACTTTGCTACTAGAGACACATAAATATTTTATTTTTGGATTACAAGGGTTGCAAACAAGGTATGCCAACTAATGTCAAACAGAATAGCTTTACAAATTCCAGGAAAGTTATGTGCAACGCTTAGACAACACATACCCAACAACAGGCTTATTTGTAGTTACAGTAATAAGAGACGAGACATATACTCAAAATAAATGACCCCACTGGAAAATTCAAGGCACATTACTATAATTAAGCGAGAACATTTTCTGCAAAGTCATATTATGTAGACTTTTTAAAGTGGAGCTTATATCTGTTCATAGATTTTGATATTGAGACATCATAATCTTTATTTTTTTTTAAAGTACTATGCAGCTCAGTTCCTCAGCTGATTCATTTTCTAATTACTTTTAAAATCAGTTTTGGTAAAACTAGCTGCCAGAAGTTCATTAACTACAATGACATAATATTGAATTCAAATATGAGCAACTCCTTCTAGCAACTGAGTACTGACACAATGCTTACATCTCTGTCACAGAGGACACAGTATTGTCTCTCCACCTATATGACTGTACAAGCCCTTCGACTTCTACCTCATCCCCAGTCTATGAATTAATGCAAAAACTGGCCTATGATCAAAGATCTTTATTGACTGATCTGCACTTCTACTGCATGGAAGTGCCAGCATCTACTATGATACTATGCCTTTCTTCTCTTAATGTACCTGGATGTTCCACAAGATCTTTAGTTTCAGTTTTTCACTTCATCAGGGCTTATCACTTAGATTTACTTGGATCCACTGTATTCACTTGCTTTTGAGAATTCATTTTCCTTAAGGAAAAAAATGCATAAACAGCAGCTGCAATATTTTTATAGGGAACTTGAGTTACAAAAATATTATTTATTCATTTTCTTACTCAAACAATGGAATATCACCCCGTGACTGTTCTGTCACTGGCAAGCTTTTAAAATTAAATGATGGAAATAAATTGCCTCAGGTTGAATAAAATAACCCATCAAACGAAACAAAAGTAAAAGCAAAACTGGAGCAAACTCAGCAACATATTCTCTCTTCATGGTTATCAAGCTCTAGCCAACACCCACTTCCACACAGACCCAGAAGAAAAAAGTAGGCCTTGCTGTATGTTCCGGATGTCTGGGCTGTTAAACAGCAGGAACTGGTAAATTCTAGAAGTGCAGAGTCCTAAAAAAGATGCTTGCCAGATACTTCTCTCTCCCACTCCAAAGAGGCTTCAATTCAATGCCTTCCAGAGCCTGTATTTCTGGCAAAAAAAGAAAGCTGTATTTTTGCTGGCGTTTAGCTGCAGTCATACTCAGTATCTGCACAAAATTATTACTGCTAATTCACTCCACCACAGACAGTATTGTATGTTACCTGCTACAGTCATAAAAACATTTTTGCCTGTTTTTCAGACCTTGCAGTTACTAGGTGTTCTTTCACTGCCTTTAAAACTGAAGACACAGAGAGAGCAAGCAAAACCAAACATAAAAGGAAAAAAAAATAAAATTAAAGCGAACATATACAACAAAGTGCATGCAGAGCCACATTTTTTTCAGCATAGCATTTCAAATACTGGCCACTCAAAATTCAAACCAGATTTTTAAAAATTACCTAAAGCCCCAGTAGTTGCTATTGTGATACTCAGGATTACGCAGATAAACAGAATTTACAATCTTATCAGCTAACAGCTAACGAACATTACTTACGAAGCCTCTTGTAACTTAAAATTACATTTATTTACACACAGAACATTTCAGCAGAAACTCCTGGTCTGTATTTTGCAAGCCCTTGATATTTCTGTAAGAAAATATTATTAAAATCTCTCAAAGTTGTCTTTTGGGTGTCAGGTATTTTCCACAATCTCTCACTTCTCACACAGCTGTGTGAGGATGAATTGTGGCGGTGAAGTTCACGCTAAGGATGAGATTTGGAGTAGAGGAATTCCTGTCCACTGAAGGTCATGCGTCAGAAATACCCTTTTCTGTGTATCAGGCTTTAAAAGGACAACACCTCACTTCCTGGTCTGAGCTGAATCTGCTGTGAATTTTCAAAATAACGCTGATGTGTTTTTAGTGGTTCAATCTGTAATGGCTAAATCTACAGTTAAAAATGCCCAAAGACCAACAACAATAAAAATGAAGCTATCATCCTGTAACTGGCTGCACTCAGTCTGTCTACTTGTGGCTTATCTGCAGAGAATTTCAATAACAGAGGCGCTGTTTTATTCAAAGGAGCAGAGGGAAAAGAGTATTTTCCAACATGATCTGTTCCTATTTAGTTTCACACAAGCTCTCTAGCGAGGGAATATAAAGTACTTTATATTTTTAATATTTAGTTTATTTGCAAACCATTCAGCAATGGCACAATGGGCAGAAAAAAGAACAAACTGAGAGAGAAAAGGGAGCAGTGACTAAATCTTCTCCACCCTTTGCCAAAAACACTACAATACATGGAAAAAACAATGTCTCACTTTTAATCCAAGAAGTGGTTATTCGAAGTAGTTGATAATCACACACATCAGCTAGGAAAAAGTCTTCTATCAGTACTGTAATTATGGCCACTACTTCTGGTAGCCTCAGAAAACAGGAACTGCCATGCTTCTGCAGAGTGAAGAAATCTTCCAGTAACCCCCACAAAACACACTGAGTAAAGGTGCAAGAAACCTCCTAGTGGGCAATTACTGAATACCCAGATCAGAAAGGACACATCAGTTGCCTAAGTCCCCCTTAGTCTACATTTGGTTCATACTCAGACGTATAGAATCATAGAATGGTAAGGTTGGAAGGGAGCTCAAGGATCATCTAGTCCCACCCCCCTGCCATAGGCAGGGACCCCTCCCACGAGAACAGGTCACTCAAGGCCTCGTCCAACCTGGCCTTGAACCCCTCCAGGGAGGGAGTAGCCACACCCTCCCTGGGCAACCTGTGCCAGTGCCTCACCCCCCTCACTGCAAAGAACTTCCTTCTAACATCCAGTCTAAATCTCCCCTCTGCCAGTTTAAACCCATTGCCCCTCATCCTGTCATTGCAAGACCTTGTAAATAGTCCCTTCCCAGCCTTCCTGTAGGCACCCTTCAGATACTGGAAGGCTACTGGAAGGGGATAAGGTCCCCTCAAAGCCTGCCCTTCTCCAGGNTAAGGATGAGGAATCAATTGGGATTGTAGGTATCAAAAGAACAATTTAACTACTGTGTTAACTACACAATTTTGTAGTTAACATACTTGGTTAACATGTATGTAGTTAACATACTTGGTGTTAAAGATATATAGAAGCAGAGAGTTCCACATGTGAAAACACAAAATAACACATTTCTCTGGGGTAATACTGAGTTACTTCAGACACTACTTGTTTTTTAAATGTTGCAGTCATGATCCTAATTTCTTTTCCTCTTCTCCCACCTCACGTAATACTAGCTTGCAGGACACTACCAACTTCATCTCACGCTCTCCAGCAGAAAACAAGGTGGTGAGATAAGAGGGAGCATGGAGTTTTACCCTCTTCATTTAAGAGAAGAGAAGCACTCAGTTCCCAGTTAGATCTTCAGGCAAGCACATAGATTGCAAAACTTCCCCAAACAACAGTTCACTTTGTGTTCTATGTTACCTTCCAGGAGATCTTCTTCCGCGGAAGACTTTCCCACAGCCTGTCTCACAGCCCAGAGTGACCCAATCAAAACTAACCAAGCTGTCACTATTTACTGGTCATCTGCGTGAGCTAAAAAAAGAGTAAGAAATGCAGTGTGTACTTCTTTGCCCGTTCCTTATTCCACAGATAACATGGAAAAGGAGGGGATAAATAGGACTCTCTTTGTTTCCTGATGCTTAGGGAAACAAGAAGAACATTTAGCCCCAGCATTCAAATACAGTACAAGGTATTTTTAGAGCTCTATAGGTTTCTGGACACACTTTCTGAAACCGACAGTCTGAAAGCAAAAAATATCAAAGAGTTACTTATTGGCAGTGTTAGTAAACAAACTGGGAACAATTCTTCCCCAACTCTTGAGCACTGCAGGTCTGGCTGCAGGAAAAGTGGTCTCACACCTTCTGCTTCAAACTAAGCACTAATATTCAACTATTTTTGACCCTATCTGTACAGTGAAGAGTAAGATTTTTGTCTGGTCTTTTCCCAGAGCAGGCACTGATTCAAATGACAGTCTGCAAACATTTCAGAAGTGGTTCTGCTTATCAGTATTTCTCAGGGAAATCCTGTACACTAAATACTTCGGATGAAGAAGACATAATGTGAAGTCTGTACTCCAAAGGAGGAAGTACAAGCATAGCTTCTCTTTCTACCTCCTTGCTTTTCACTGTTGAGGTTGTCCTTTAGAATCATAAAATCATTTAACTTGGAAAAGACCTTTAAAATCATTGAGTTCAACCATTATCTAACTCTACAAAGTCTGATGATAAGCCATGTCCCTTAGGGTCACATCTATGCATTGTTTCAACACCTGCCAGGACAGCGGTTCAGCCACCTCCCTGCAGAGCCTGCTCCAGTGTCCTATTCCACCCTTTCAGTGAAGATTGTCTTCTAAAACTCAATCTAACCCTCCCCTGGTGCAACTTGAGGTCATTTCTTCTCATTCCATTTCTTGTTACTGGGGAGACTGACACCCACCTCACTACAGCCTCCTTTCAGAAACACTGATTTCAAAATGATGACTTACAACAAACAGTGATGGCAAGGAATATGCCATATTGCTTAGGCTTCCCTTGAATTATTTTTTGTGTGACTACCATCACTGCATGATGGGAAACTCCCCAGGCTTGACAGAAGTAACTTCATTTCTTGCTCACCAAGTTTAGTTTAGCTTCCCTGTGGCCTCCTGGAAGGTGTCACCATACACCAAGAGGAAAAAAGCTGCCCTAGAAAACAGTACCCTGCCTCAAATGATTATAGTTCAGGGTCTGAACTTAAGATATTTCATGGGTGCTGCTAGTCCATTGGCATGGAGGCACTCCTCTCTTTCTATGGAGCACAAGGAAGGTTCTGAAGCTTTGTGATTAATTGAGCATGGTCAGCTTGCCTCTCCTCAGGAGGAATGAGGAAACAGAGGTAGGAGAACCTGTCTGATGAAATTCTGAGCACTGAAGCCTGAAGCAGGAGCTTTGGTAGTATTAAGCACTGTTTCCTTTAAAATTCTGTCTAATTTTTCTTCCTCTTTGCATCCAATTTGTTTATAATCCATATATTGGAAAGGTCAGTGAACACACAAATTCCATTTAAGCCACAGAAGATAATCCATGGGAAAGGTATAATTTGTTCAAAACTCCTTTGACTCAAGATGATCCAACCCTTCTATACAATCTCAGAATAGACTTAATATTAGGGGAAAAAAAAGGATAAAAAAATCATGCCTCACTTCTGTCATGCCAATAAAACTTCAGTACCGTATCAGAGTTTTAGTTCTACATACTACAATAACCAGATCCAAAAATTTAGCCACCTGCTCATTCCAACAGCAATTAATTACAAAAGGACTGAAATCAGTTTGACTGTTGTATGTACATTTCTCAGATCATATTTAGAGCACACAGATTTGCTTGTGTAACTTCTAGAAACCACTGTGAAGAGACAGCTAGGTTTGCCCTTCAGAATGACTAGCAGTGAAGCCTCATTATAGTCACCCTCAGTTCAAATAATGCCAACAATGACTGCAGTCAAAATATCAGTAGCAAATTTGCATCACAGTGACAGAAAAGTATTTATTTGTGAAAGAGACTACATGCAATTCGAAAGTCCTTTGCAAGTTCTAAACCTCCATGCAGACCATGGTATATTGAGATGCCTATAGACTGTGAATGCAGCTGCTGAATTCACAGCTACTAGGTGAAGGGCTCTGAAATTCATTTGAAAACGAAGCACTACACCAATACATCCTTCTCTACCCAAAGTTCTTGATTATATATTCAATACATTCATCAAAGCGATATCCACTTAGGAATCTACTCATGAAAACTACTAAACAAATCAGGCATTATTTTACTCTACATAAGGGAAAACCATGTACAAATGCTCCTAAACACGATGGCAAACCAAAGGATTTTTCCTTTTGCCAGAAAGCATTTGTTATTTTGCTTTACCCCCTTGATGTCTCATTTTCATATCACAGTTCTTACAAGAGGCAAATGATGAAAATGGGAAAGTGATACAGTTCCTGTAGATCGGTTTCTATTTTTACTGAAGTGCTGTACATGGCTGTGTACATTCAGAGCACTGATGATACATGCACTGGAAGCAATATTGGCAGTTTAAAGAAGCTGACAGCGGTAACCTGGTTTTATTTCAGAGAGTAGATCTGATCCCATCAGGAACTGAGAACCATAAACTTACTGGAAATCAAGCAAGCTCAGCATTTCACTGGAGACACTCAGCACCTCACAGGTTCAAATTCATACTTTTGAAATGTCATTTCCTATTTGTCCTTTGTTTACCCTGGCTTATCCTGAACAGGGAGGCTTTCCGACATAGAGATAACTTTGGAAATAATTACCCTTACATTCTTTGATGATTTCAAAAGGCAGGAAAGAATCTCTCCCCTTTCTGAGGGCCACCCAGCTGAGGCAAAGAGCATTACTTTTTTCAGCCACACTAGTAAGAGCCAGTAATAACTCACTTGAGTTGCCCTGGCCTTGCAATACCTGACTGAACTTGCTTTTGTTCTCTCTCAGTAACATACTTACCTTCTGTATCTGCTTTCACACAGCTATCATTCAGGCAACTCTAAAAGGGAGACTGACTGACATCTCCCCTTCCGGTCAACATAAATCCTTCCTATGAAACATATTCACAGCTTTAGTATGTTATATCCATTAGGTTACCTATCTCACATTTGGATAGAGCCACTGGGAAACAGCGTAAGAAAGTAGGTCGTTGAATCATACTTTCTAATAATTAAATATGTTAACTGTAACTAAAACTGCTATCAGTCTCTCTTTAGGGAAAAGAGAATATAGGCGGTGGAGAGCAGCACCTTCTTTCCTAGGTTCTTAACGTGAAAGAAAATCCAGAATGAATTGGACATCCATGCCCAAATAAATGAAGACAAAGTATTTAATACCTTCTCACCCTCATGTAATCTAGTTTTTCTGAGTGAAAACAATTTTTTTTTTTTTTTTTTTACTCAGGCTTGCACATGCATGTTCTTCTGTGGCTATACACTGTTTCTGAACCACTGGAGTTTTGATAAATGTAGCTTGTCACAGTGACTTCTAAATTTTGCCAGAACAGAAGTGAGGTCCTTTTCAGTTGAGGAGATGCAAACTACAACAAATGAAACAGTACTACTGAGAGAGTAGGTGCAAGAGAGAAGTGGTACTAGAAAATCAGTATCCCTTCATACAGCAGGGTTGAAGAAAAGTAGCATTGAATCTATGGGTTTGAAGATGTAAGCCCTGGGATTTGAGAGCTGAGCTTCATGGCAGATGGCATTTCCAGGCACACAGGAGTTACCCATCCAGGGGCACCTATTACAGCTCTTACTGGGACCTGGCCTGTGAGCAGAGATACTTTCAGAACTGCTGGGTATCCCTCCCATACACTCTTTTTTTGCTGTTGAAATAAGTCAGCCTTGAGATGAACATCTGAGAGCCATATTTTAAGAAGTGAGGACACAAATGTTAACGCTGAAGCAATGACGACTGATATGGTCTCACATTGTACAGTGGACCTGCCAACAAAATTAATAAACAAATCTGTATTCCCCTAGTATTCATTCAATTCTAGTATTCATTCAAAGCATTCCATCTTAATAATGCTCATACTTTATCAGTGTTGCTGTTTCAGAAAAGTAAACTTGTGACACCAGAAGAATTTGAAGAGAATTGCTTGTATATGGGCACCAGGTCTTCTCATATTTGCCTAATGCAAGAATATCTGCTTCTCTGCAGTCAAAGGTGTCACACAGTTATAAGCCTACCGTAAGAAATCGTAAGTAGTGGTACCTTTAAACCACTATTCTAACTGAATTTCATGAGCTGCATACCCTTGAAATCAAGCAAATCCATAAAACTGTAGTCTGACTGCTGCTTTCTTGCTGTATATCAATGACCAATGTATTGCAAAGTCAATATTGAATTTTAAATGGCCATAAAGAAATGAGTAAGTTGTGCTTTTAAAGTCAATTCTTTCATGAACACATGAAACTCTAAGTAACTGAAGCTGTAAGTTCATTACCTTTGCACCCCAATGCCTTCCACTTCATGTAATACCACAAAACTCGTATTCCTGTCACTACTTTTAGTATGATAAACCTTAACAATCCACATTTTATTTTTTTACCTAGTGTCTGCACAATACCTTTCAGCTGAAAGAACTTTAGGTAAAAAGCTTTACTAGACTTGTAAATCCAGCTGTTAAATTCATGCTGATCAGGAAGCTCAAGAATACACATGAGATCAAAAGAGCCAACAGAATGCCACTTCCTCACTGTGAAAGGATAGCAACGGGCATGTTGTGTCCTTTTCCCACATTATTTTAGCTCTAAACACAATAAATAATGACTAATTTTGCAAAGCAACTCTGAGTAGCTAAAATGACACCTGTTTTAAACTTCCCCAGAATCTCTCTTCATCAGATTCAGAAAGCCTCGGTTGCTATAATCTGCATCAAACCTATCCCACCCGGGATCAATCCAGAAGTGTCATGTGTTAACCCCAAGCCACGTTAGCATATCCTGTGTAGTGACTGTGGCTTTTTCAAAACCAGGGACAGCCTTGTGTAAACCACAGGCTAGTAGTCTGCCAGGCAGGCAACACCAATATAATCTTAGTGTATCTGTTTTATAAACATGCTCAGGTGTTGAGCTATCAGGCTTTGCTGCACTCCACAGCTGTTCCACAGCACACACCAGCTGCACTTACTCCCTCTTTACACAACTCCAGCTGTAGAATCCTAAGCCCCTCTACTGCTGGTAACAAAGACAGGTCCTTATAACTGGAAAATTAAATGTTCTGTTTCTTCAAATGAATGATCCAAATGGAAATTCCCTTTCCTCTGAATTTAGTGCAGGAACGACCAAACAACAAACATTTCGACTTTGTATTTTGTCCGCTGTTGTCTTCTATCATATTAACTACAGTTATGGCATTACAGACAATATACAAAATTATGAGTTAGGATGACAGCTTTCAAAGGTGCTCAAAACAGTTTGCTTTACATTTCAGAGTGACTTGTACATCCAACTCTTCAGCCCCTTTGACAGCCTGTGTGCATTCATACACAGGTAGAGTCAGTGCTGAGGCACTCCCAAGTACACGCACAAAGGACACCTCTAAATGGTAATTTTTTCCACTGTGTGCTGGTTTAGGGCCATGAGCTGCCCAAGACCAGAGGACAGAAATGATATTTACTCCTTTTGGGGAGTAAAAATAGGAATGCTGCACACCGATGGGGAGTTTAAAGGCAGATTCTACTTAAAAGTATGAATGTACAGAAGGCATTCAGGTAGAGTGAATACATTCACAAACTAGGCCAAGCTTGCCAGATCTAAACCTTCTAGAATCCTCCACCCATCCAACCTCAGCAGGCCTAATGATGCACCTCAAAATTCCCTGTCAGCTAGAAGATGTCTCCCACACACAAACCATGAGATAAGTAGGGACACAAGCTCCTCCTGAAGAGGGAAATGAAGGGAGGAGAAGCAGGGAGAAGAGGACAGTATCAGCTTGGCACTGCTGTATAAACCGATGCCAAAAGCAGCATGGAATAACAATGGGATGACCAGGTCTGTCCCTTGGGACTCTCCATCTCTTTTTGGAGGATTTTGTGTCTGTGGTCTTCTTAAAGGGCAACTAGCCCAAACCACCACACACTGTAACCCCAAAGCTTGTGCTGCCCCCAACCATTCATCCAGGTGCAGTCCAACTTCAAACTGCCAATTCTACTTTTGACAGCCTAGATCCATAACCCTATAGTGAAAGCTGCAGCATCAAAAATGCAGGAAGATGGAGGCCCTGCATTTCCATTTCTTGACTATAACTGAAGGGAAACATCCCCACAATAAAGTGGTTGCAGAGTTGAAACAGAATTTAAAAAATCTGACCAAATCATAAACCAAACAGCCTGAAAAAGCTATGCTCCAAGAAGGAAGCAGAAATATGGTAAGAATCCTTCTTTTAGAAGGAGGAGAGTAAAAAGAGTGAATGACAGATGCAGAAGAAGCTACGAGACAGAAAGAAAGGTATGTAAAATGTACAAAGCAGAACACTCACTTTAGTAGTCTAGATCTCAGCCCCAGTTTTCCCTCTGTGAAAAGAAGGATACTGAACCTCTGCTGCAAAACTCTTGTGATTAAAATCATAATGTTGTGCCATACTTCTGGGTGACATGAAGGAATACAGTTTCTCTATCCATTACACTTCCTCTCAGGAATGCTATGAAGATGACTATGCTCAAGATTCACCATACTCAGATATTTTGCTAATGGATTTCATTACCATCAGAGAGATAAAAGTCTATGTATCACTATGTGTAAATCTAAAGAAGATAAAGGCCTCTTATAGAACCACTGATATAAAAGGCCAAATTATTCATTTTCTAAGAAGACTTTGTACCTGAATTAAAAGTGATTGCCCATCCCATGACTCTCATTACTGACATCCTCATCTGTTTGAAGGAATAATGTAAATAGAAATAAAGGCAAAAGTTACAGAGGTTGAGAGCAGATAATTACAAGCAAATGCAGGACAACTATGTAGAAACTTGCCTGACCAGTTCACAACATGCGAGACTATGATGAAGTTATTACACATTATCTCATGGCTCAGTAAATCTTCAGACCATAAAGTAGTCAGGATGAAGAGCACTTTCTGAGCTATGAAAATTAATTCACACCTCACCTCTTAACACAAACACCAAGGAACATCAATGACAACCATTTGTATGTTATGATCAGTTTTGACATTTTGAAACTTTCATTGAAATAAAGCCTCCTGCAAAGATGATCTTATTTGTGTAATGTGGTCTGTTACAAAGTGCCTTCACTTTGTTGACTGTCTTATTTACGTGTTCCTTGGTCTGGTAAGCGACTTAAGCTTCAGCCTCTTTCTTTGCTGACTCATGTGAATAAAAACACTCTCCCTTAACTACTCGAGACAAATACTGCTTCCCCAAGGGTCATCAAAAGCAATTTTAAAAGTTACAGTAACACACCATTTAGGTCTTTTGCATAGCTCTGTTCTGAAAAGTATAAATCTATATTTTGTTACACATTTTCTGTGGCTTTTGCATGTCTTGATATGCAGGTCCAAAAACTATAGATCTTATGTTGTAGTTTATGACCTTACTATCCAAAGAAAGAAAATAATTTCTCATTTTACAGCATAAGCTCATACAGGAAAAACTACCAATTTTCTGTTTCTGCACAATCTAATACACTGTGAATGCTATTAAAGAGAAGCATTAACTCCTACATTCAAAACTGTCGCTCTGCTAGAATATATGCATCCACACTCTTGAGGTTTCAGTTTCAGCACTTCACCTCTGTCTTGCTGGGGACATCACTAGCATCAAGTACATGTCCATAGGTGCATAAAATGTCTCTGAGACTTCTCGTTATTTGCATTGTAAAGCTGATAAGCCATGCATAAAGCTTATATACAGAGGTTCTGCAGTCTGTCACACTGCTGTGGGAAAGGAGACTTTACTTGCTAGCCTGCAAATAGGGTGCAGGGCTGATTCACAGTTGCTGGAAAAGCTGTAAACTTTCTGACAGTTCTACAAAACATTTGGCCTGTAATTCGGCTTACTGATCACTGCCACGATTACACCCATGTCCCAAACAAAAGAAGCCCTTACAGTCCACTGGGAGACTGCTGCAGGGAGAAGAGACTTCACCAGAGCTGCCCCCACTTCTTACTCTGTCTACCATCCATTTCAGTCAGATGCTTTTGTTTTATCTCAGTCTTCCAGGAACAGCTTAAACACAAAATCACATTCTCACACTTCATGACTGATTAAAGGAAATATAAACTTTAGATTACATGAAAGATTCTGAAAGCTTTATGGTATTAATAACACTGATACAACAAAACAGTGCTTGGCTGGAGACTGCACACATTTTTAACCCAAATATAACAGTTGGAACATGTTAGAGCCTGTTAGTTTAATGTCCAGAGTATATTCAAATGAGGCTCGAAATCAGTTCCATTTTATTTGTTCAAACATTCGGTGACTTACTATAATTAATGAAGTATCAATTAAAAAAAGAGAAAAGTCAAGATTTTGGGTTTGGGGGGTTTTCTTTGTTTTCAGTTGGTTGGGTTGTTTGGTTTTGGTTTTTTTTTACTTTAAGAATGCTCTGAACAATGACACTTGCAAGAAAGCATGCATGTACCACAGAGGAGAGAATACTTGTTGGTTAGAACAGTCAGTTCAGACCAATGTGTTCACAAGCACTTCACAATGCACTCTCAAATTCATTCATAAACAGTTTAGGAGCTGAGCTTACTACAGATACAACACTGAAATAACCACTGATAAAACACAGCTGGGAAACACTTCCAAAAGACTGCTGAATCAGGAGCCAAAATTCTTCATGTTTCTTCCACATATCTGAAAAACTTACAATTGGTCTCAATTCTAAGAAATACATAAAGTGTAATATTAAATATTCCAGGAATTCAGCTGATGGCAATATAACTGCCCATCTCCCTAACTCATCTAGTAGCACAGAGAAATCACCATGTATGCAACTAAATGACACACATACTCTCAACAGTTTCAGTAATAGGGAACACCACTCAAAGAAATTCCCATTCAAATCAATATAGGAACACTAGCTTTGAATTGGAGTGCAAGATAACTTATGTCCTGTCTGCCGTTCAGTCACTAGTGTCTGGCACTCACTACAGAGTTAAACTTTCATGTTTGATTAAGGTATATTGTCTTTTGCTTACTAACACATCTACTTACCAAAAAAGCAACACAGAAGAGTTTCTGCTTTTTGTACTGCACTAGACTATGATAGAGCTCTACCTGATCTGTTTTTCACACTACAGTACAACTGTATAGTGAACACTTTTTAAAAAAAGATCAGGACTCCCATGGTCTTACTAAATTATATTAGTCCCACTAATACCATATTACCTACCCAAGGTACCTTTCAACAAATAGGCAAAGTGGACACAGTGAATGAGCAAGGAAAGAGGACCTAAAGAGATCACAGGT